>MU682190.1:20338-112882 GCA_026770625.1 Nicotiana glauca | reverse complement strand
GACTTAGTATCCAACTCTATGTGTTAAACTAATCTGTCCATTATCAGTTTTAATCTTAAGACCAAATCAGTAATTGCAAGTCATGCTAAACTAATTGCTGTATGGCTAAAGGGGTTTTTATGTGCAGCCTTCGTATGTCTGTTTACTTCCCTTATGTGCTATTTGTTTTGATTGACGCCTTAGCATTTTTACCTTCAAACTCCATATATGCCCTCATCCCCTTTCTCCCCTTTTAGGATTAGAAGTCCAAATACCCCGGGACTGATAGGTCAGGGCGGGTAGTAGCATGCAATAAGTAAACGAGACTAAACGTGCTTAAATACCTTAACGGGGTAGGAAGGGTAGAATATGGAGATGATGATGGTGCGCTAATATCTCGTGTGAGAATGATTGCTGGATATTGCACCGACGTGATCCATATTATATTTAAACCTAGGTCCCTTTTTCCTTATTTACATGATTTGATGTTTTTTTCTTAAAAAATTTATTTTTTTTTCTTTCCAAAGCCACTTATGTCTTTTCTCTCTTTTCTTTCAAAACTTTCAACTTATTTGTATTCCCTATGTGCACACATTATTTGTTTACTCCTACTCTTCTTAAAGTCACAACTAAGCATGGCCGGGAACCACACTAGTGGATCTTGAGGGGTGCCTAACACCTTCCCCTCGAGATAATCTCAAGCCCTTACCCGAACTCTGGTTTTCTTTCAAATCCTTCTCCTTTTCTCTAAAAGTGTCCTAATGCACTATAATCATTAGGTGGCGACTCTTCAAATTCCATAATCCGGTTCCTCAAAAGGGAATAAGAGTTATTTTGTCCATAATGTCGTAAACCCGATTCCGCTTTGGGGAAAGGGGGCGTCGACAACGAGCGTAGGTCTTGTAAAACGTAGCTGCCAATCTGTTTATCTGCTCATCTTCTTCCTCACTTTGTTTTGCACAGTTCAATTTTCTTTTTACTGTTGCTGGGTGATTTATTTCTCTTACTCCTGTTGTTCTCCATGTTGGCGTTGCTGAAACGTAAAATTACAAGTTATATTGAGAAGTGAGACTTAATTTTGCTGGAATTTCATGTTCGTTGTTGTGTGCTACTATGATGACAAGTTCGACTTTGTTCTTTTAGTTAGCTTTCTGTCTCATCTTGATAAATCTTATGGCTCTAATGGCTTATTGACTGACATATAATGAACTATATATGTGAATTAAGTTGTTCGTTAAATCTGACATAGAATTCATGGGAATTCGATACTATAAATGAATTCAGAATGAGGTGCATCTTTTGGTTAACCAATTGCTTGACATATTTTATTGGGTTCTACGGAGTTTGATTTGGATTAAGGTTTGGGAAATTGGATAAATGAAGAGAAGAAAGACAGGCACATCAAAAAAAGGAAAAGAGACTCTATGTCGTGTAGCTGGAGATGGATGCTGATTTAAAGGGGGTGACTAGAAATGAATTGGGAGTTGGTGAGGTTGGTAAGATTTGAGACTTTGGCTGCTGAAATGTTGAAGAGGTCAAGTTTTCTTTGTGTAGGCTACGACAAGTTTATTTTATTTAATTTCGGTTAGCGTTGGGATATATGTTACCTGGAAGAAAATTAGTATCACATGACAGATTGGTCAGGTCATTGCGAAGAAAGAAATTTAACTTTTAGAATATAGAAGATTGGTATGGTCGTGTAACTGCATTAGATGACGTGATCGTACCACCAGATTTATCAGCTCCTAATATGCTTATATGTGCTTGTGAAATTAATATTGAGACTGATAAAGAAGAATAGTTTGCAAGGAGATGTTTGTACGTGCCCCTATGATTGCTTTTATTCGTAGATTACAAACAAGCTGAATATTAATGCTGTTGCATTTTTTCTTACTTCCATTGCTTTACCACATTGGAGAACTTCAATCAAGCTGTCGATAACACCAGCATAATCGGGATCTTGTTATTCTCATATATTGAAAGGTTGAGCAATGTTGTGACTGCATTCTTCCGGATTCTTATATCACGGGAACCAACCAGATTCAACAAAAATAGAATAGCTACAGACTCAGCTATGATTTTGCGATTGTCCATTCCAGTTTTTGCGAGCAATCTTAGCTCAGATGTAACCTGTCTCTGTATATCTGGAGATCTTGTTGTCAGTTTTCCAACTAAAAACTCTGGTGGTATTTTCACAGCATATATGGCAGCTTTAGTAGCAGAAATGTAGTCAATCGCCTTGTTACATTTCTTAATCTTACTGCTGCTGCTACCTTCTGAACCTGAAGGAGATAATACAGGTTTTATTGTTGGGATGTTGCTCTCTTGGCACCATTGATGGATTAGACTTTTTAGTGCATAGTTGGGAATGAGAGCCATATGTATCAGCCTCTGACCACTTTTTGGACAATTGTTGTGCCCTAAATTTATCCACTGAGTAATTGAATTTTGATCATAGTTATGGCCTGATGCTACTATCACAAGGTCCCTCATCAAGTCGAGTGAAATTGGACAGCATAATTCACTAGGGATGTCGGAAACCACTGAATAACTTAAGGAGGGTTGACCAGCACGAGTACTCATTAGTTCTGACTGCTTCAAAGTTTGCTTAATCATAAGGTGTACTTCAATAATTGCTACTTTAAATTTTGTCTCCAGATTGTGTGAACCAGCATGAAAGTGCAATTATTTTTTTCGTCTTTTACTGATTGAATATGATATTGCATTCACTTATATGATGTGCTTGTATATTTGTACCTTCATTTTGGCTTAGAGCATTCTAAACTTTTGTTCTCAAAGTGCTAATGGAAAATTTTAGAAACAAGATAGAAAGTATTAGGAGATACTTTAGGTGAACTAAGTTGTTTAACTATGCAAGAAATTATATCAGGAGACATGTCTTGTTAACTTTTCTTATTGTGCAAAAGATGTTTGGCTTGTGAACTTACTATAGAAATACATGTTTACAACTTTATCTGACAAAAAGGTATCCATCTTAAATTGGAAATTAAAATTTGACGAAATGATAATCTTACACCTCCACCGACCCCTTCCTTGGAAGGCTACTCGACATTTTAGTTTTACGAGGATTTCATGGTATGCTCATCTATGAATAAACAGATTATTCTCTTGAACTAATTTTCCCCCTGTTTCCAAGAAATAAACTATGCAGTTTGTGGGCATTTGATGAGAAGTTAACTTTATTGTCCCACTGCCACAATAAAATGCGAGCGGTTCATATTGAAATCTCTTTGCTGAGCAAAATTTGCAGATTGGAACTTTCTTCAGCGGGGCATAGTTAGAACGCAAGTGACCGATAATTAGAGCAGACTTTGTAGTTGGTGTACGACCTATATATTGGAAATAGACCGTTAAAATTAAGGTGAACCAGAGGAAACAATTAGTGTTTCAGCAGACACAAAACCAAACGAACCTCTAGGCATAACTATTTCGGAGTCTTTGTTACGTAGTTCACCGAGTACTGCTGACGTTGAACCTAAGACCAAGTTAGGTGGTCCTTAGATGGCACAAAATGATGGCAAGTAGTGTAAAAGTAAGCGTAGAAGGGGCTCACCTTTTTCATAGATAGAAAGTGAATGCAATACATCAATTTTGTTACCTATAGCAGAAGGCAGAGGATGATCCTTACACGTATTAAAAGCTACATCGAAGAGAAAGCGTAGAGGAAGTTGACTATTTAGAATGAGAGATAACTCTACGAAACAAGGTGAAAGCGATTCTTTACGGAGAATCGCATGTTCTATCCTGGATGCAGAATGTAAGAAGTGTTCGTAGAGTATTCAGGTAGATCCATTATTCCAGTCAAGCGATCCACAGTTATTTTCTCAGGAGGTGTGCGTGTCTTTGACTCTTGGTATTTAAGTTGACGCTGTAGTAGCAACTTCTTCTTTTTCTCTGCAGACATCGCTTTGTATTTTTCACGTCGGTTGACATTCCTATCCGTTTCTGATAGGGGGCGCTTGTTTTTTTGTGTATGATCCATCAGAACCATAATACCTACTCTTAAATGATACTGCGCAAACTGTCATAGCCTTTTAACATTGTATTAATTTTTATCACCGAGATGCATATCACATGGCTGGAAGTGACAAAATTGAGGCTATTTTTGAACAGATATAGTTACTTTCACAACCCTAATTCGCCCTCCGTGAACATGTCGTGATGACACCTAGTCCCTATAACTAGGTAAGCCTAACAATGCGGAAAAACAACATAGCTTGCAAATAATTAGTTTAGAACTGAACAACTAAAAGAAAACTATATATAAATGTCGCTCGGCATATACAACTCAATGATGCAAAAGACTACAATATCACCCCAAAACTCGGAAGCTCACGGGAACACAGGCTAAAGGAAAATAAATACATAGCTCTAACTCCAGAATGTCTAAAATGAATAGTACGAAAAGAAAAAAGCTAACTGCTAAAGCTAGAATAAGAAAGAGACTCCAGGTCTGTAGATGCGGCAGATGTACCACGAAATCTCTGCTAGATCTCTCTGCCTCGAGGATGATATGCCTGGGCAGAGCTACCTGGATCTGCACATGAAAAATATGTGCAGAAAGGGCATGAGTACACCACAACGGTACTCAGTAAGTGCTAAGCCTAACCTCGGTTGGGTAGTGATGAGGAAGGTTAGGGCCCTACTGAGATAAAACAATATAAATGATAGGATAAGAAAAAGCAATATAGATAAAGTCCACAACGAGGATCTAGATAGGATAAATAAGGAATACAATAATAGAAAGCAGTAACAAAGCAATGCAAGAAAATGCTGCTCACCACAGGAATGATAACCGGTGATCTTTTGGTATCCCGAGGATCTATTGGTATCCTCACCGTATAACTGAGGGATCTCTTGGTATCCCGAGGATCTCTTGGTATCCTTAACAGCAATTCGGGGATCTCTTGGTATCCCGAGGATCTCTTGGTATCCTCAATAGCAATTCGGGGATCTCTTGGTATCCCGAGGATCTCTTGGTATCCTCAATAGCAATTCGGGGATCTCTTGGTATCCCGAGGATCTCTTGGTATCCTCAATAGCTATGTATATACATGTGCCAGGGATCTCATGGTATCCCGCACTCTCAGTCCAGAACATATCACGTATATGGGATCTCCCGGGACGCCGTCCCGTAGTCCCAAATTTAAAACATACAATATCAGCTCAAACGAACAAGAAAAATACTAAACTCGAAACAAGTAATAGTAAATTCTAGCCTAACATGTTTCACGGAGTACAAACAAGACAATTTAAGCAAATAGGCAAGTAAATCAACTAACATGCTTCTCTAAGCTAACACAGGAAGAGCTTACAATTAGGATAAACAAATAAGCAAGAAAAACTCAATTGAAACACTTCAAGTAAAAACAGATTTCCTCAACAATTAGCTCAAGTACGCGCTCTTCACCTCACGTACGAGGCATTCAAATATCAAATATCATGTCCTAAGGGGAAAGGTCCCCCACACAAGGTTACACAAGCCACTTACCTCGAATCGGTACAAAAATCAACTAGAAACCACGCCTTTGCCACGAGTATCCAACTCCAAATGGCCCAAATATATTCAATTCAATTCCATATCATAAATAACACCTCAAGCAACTGATTCTAGACTCGAATTTAGGTAAAATGACCAAAATGCCTCTCAGGACAACGTCTCGAAACCGGATAATTTTCACATTTTCAGAACCCTCGTACTCTAACGAGTCTAAGCATAACAAGAACACTGAAATCGAAGTCCAAATGATCCCTCAAATACTTCATTAAAGGTCTAAGAACTTTTCCCCCAATTTCTACCAAAATTTCGAAATTAAATGATGAAATTAACTAAATATTGATGGAATATAACTAGAAAGGGTAAAAGAAATGTAACCCAATGATCTCCTCTTCAAAACCCTCTTAAAATCGCCCTCTTTCGAGCTCCAATTTGATTTTTCCAACTTTTGAAACTAACCCTTGAATTTTCTTATTTATGACCAGAGGTTTCCGCTTCTACGGCCAAGGGACCGCACCTGCGGTCCCGCTTCTGCGGAAAGCGTGCCGCTTTTATGGCTTTTACTAAAAGGTCAAGATTCCGCACCTGCGGTCCAAATATTGCAGATGCGGATCTGCTTCTACGGAAATCCCACCTCATCTGCGGAAACTGATGTACCAGCCTAAACTCGCTTCTGCGGACCATTAACCGCATGAGCGGTTCCGCTTCTGCGGAAATTGCACCGCATATACGGTTCCTAAGGAAAAAAATCCCACTTCGCTTCTGTGGTCCTCTACGCTGCATCTGCGGTTCCCAAGACGCAGATGCAAAAATACGAGAAGCAGCAAAAATCTGATACCTCCCAACTTCCAAAATCCTTCCGTCAACCATCTGAAATCATCCCGAGGGCCTCAGGACCTCAACCAAAAGCACCAATAACACCTGATATCCTATTAAAACTTGTACCAATCCTTAAACCACCTAAAACAGCGTCGGAACTTGATTAAATCAAGGATTTGAACCTAAGAACTTCAAATTCTATCAAAACACGCTTTCGATCAAAAACCTAACCAAACCTCGTCCGAATGACCTGAAATTTTACACACACATCCCAAATGACATGACGGAGCTACTACAACTTTCAAAATTCTATTCCGACCCTCGGGTCAAAATATCATTATCGGATTGGAAACTTCAAAAACTCAAACTCCGGCATTTCAAGCCTAAATCAGCTACAGACCTCCAAAACACATTCCGAACACGCTCCCAACCCCGAAATCACCTAACGGAGCTAACGGAACCATCGAATTTCTATTCCGAGGCCGTCTTTACACTATTATGACTACGGAAAACTTTCCAACACTTAAGCTCTTATTTAGGGACTAAGTGTCTCAAAACTCTCCGAAACTCAAAACTGAACAACCTGGCAATTCAAATTAGCATAAATAGACTTGGGGAAAGCGGTTAATAGGGGATCTGGATGTTAATTCTTAAGACGAGCGGTCGGGTCGTCACATCCTCCTACACTTAAACATTCCTTCATCTTCGAACAAGCATATGGAACATACCTGAAGTAGTGAAAAGATGAGGGTACTAGCTGCGCATATCCCGCTCGGTCTCCCAAGTCGCCTCCTCGGCCGGCTGACCCCGCCGCTGAACCTTTACTGAAGCAATGTTCTTTGACCTCAACTTTCTGACCTGCCTGTCCAATATAGCCACTGGCTCCTCAACATAGGATAGATTCTTGTCCAACTGGACTGAACTAAAATCCAACACGTGCGACGGATCACCGTGATATCTCCGGAGAATCGAAACATGAAATACCGGATGAACCTCGGCCAAACTAGGAGGCAAGGCAAGCTCATAAGCAACCTCCCCAATTCGCCTCAAAATCTCAAAAGGGCCAATAAACCGCGGACTCAACTTCCCTTTCTTCCCAAACCTCATGACGCCTTTCATAGGAAAAACCCGAAGCAGAACCCGCTCACCAACCATATATGAAACATCACGAACCTTTTTGTCCGCGTAGCTCTTCTGTCTGGACTGGGCTGTATGGAGTCTATCTTGAATCATCTTAACCTTCTCCAATGCGTCTTGAACCAACTCTGTGCCCAATAGCCTGGCCTCACCCGGCTCAAATTAGCCCACCGGAGATCTACACCTCCTACCATATAAAGCCTCACACGGCGCCATCTGAATGCTGGACTGATAACTATTGTTGTAAGCAAACTCCGCCAATGGCAAGAACCGATCCCAAGACCCTCTAAACTCAATCACACACGCACAGAGCATATCCTCAAGAATCTGAATGGTGCCCTCGGACTGTCTGTCCGATTGGGGGTGAAATACTGTGCTCAAATCCACCCGAGTACCTAGCTCCTGCTGCACGGCTCTCCAGAACCGCGATGTAAACTGAGTACCTCTGTCTGAAATAATAGAAACTGGAATACCATGCAGACAGACGATCTCCCGAATGTAAATCTCCGCCAACCGCTGCGATGAATAAGTGGTACACAAGGAATGAAATGAGCTGACTTGGTCAGCCGATACACAATAACCCAAATGGCATCAAATTTCTTCAAGGTTCGTGGGAGTCCAGATACAAAGTCCATGGTGATGCGCTCCCATTTCCACTCCGGAATCTCTATCTGCTGAAGCAACCCACCCGGTCGCTGGTGCTCATACTTCACCTGCTGGCAGTTGAGGCATCTAGACACATAACCAACAATATCTTTCTTCATCCGCCTCCGCCAATAGTGCTACCTCAAGTCCTAATACATCTTCGTGGCACCCGGATGGATGGAATACCGCGAACTATGAGCCTTTGCTAAAATAAACTCTCGAAGCTCATCAACATTTGGCACACAAATTCTACCCTGCATCCTCAATACCCCATCATCTCCAATGGTCACATCTCTGGCATCACCATGCTGGACCTTGTCCTTAAGGACAAGCAAGTGAGGGTCATCATACTGTTACTCCCTAATACGATCAAATAAGGAAGACCGGGAAACCACACAAGCTAGAACCCGGTTGGGATCCGAAAGAACCAACCTCACAAACTGGCTGGCTAAGGCCTGAACATCCATTGCCATAAGCCTCTCTGACGCTGGTAAATATGCCAAACTCCCCAAACTTTCTACCAGGCGACTCAAGGCATCCGCCACCACATTGGCCTTGCCCGGGTGATACAGAATAGTAATATCATAATCCTTCAGCAACTCTAACCACCTCCTCTGATGCATATTTAGATCCTTTTGTTTGAACAAGTGCTGCAAACTCCGATGGACAATATAGATCTCACAAGGCACACCGTACAAATAATGACGCCAGATCTTCAAGGCATGAACAATAGCAGCTAGCTCAAGGTCGTGGACAGGGTAATTCTTCTTATATATCTTCAACTGTCTGGACACGTAGGCAATCACTCTACCGTTCTGAATCAACACCACTCCGAGGCCAACTCTCGAGGCATCACAATAGATAGTATAAGACCCCGAACCGGTAGGCAACATCAAAATTAGGGCTGTACTCAAAGCTGTCTTGAGCTTCTGAAAGCTCGCCTCACACTCCTCTATCCACTGAAATGGGGCACCCTTCTGGGTCAATCTAGTCATAGGGGCCGCAATCGATGAAAATCCCTCCACAAAACGACGGTAGTAGCCCGCCAAGCCAAGGAAACTGCGAATCTCTGTAGCTAAGGAGGGCCTAGGCCAACTCTGCATGACGTCTATCTTCCTCGGATCCACCCGAATGCCCTCACTCGAAACTACGTGGCCTAAGAATGCCACCGAACTCAACCAAAACTCACATTTTGAGAACTTTGCATATAACTTCTTCTCTCTCAGGGTCTGAAGCACTATCCTAAGGTGTTGCTCATGATCTTCCTAACTCGGGGAGTATACAAGAATATCATCTATGAAAACAATGATGAACGAGTCGAGATATGGCTTGAATACACTGTGCATCAAATGCATAAAAGTTGCTGGGGCATTGGTCAGCCCAAATGACATAAGGAACTCGTAGTGGACATACCGAGTCCTGAAGGTAGTCTTCGGGATATCTGGCTCCCGAATCTTCAACTAATGGTAACCTGAGCGCAAGTCAATCTTAGAAAACACCTGTGCGCCCTGAAGCTGGTCAAACAGATCCTTAATACGAGGCAAAGGATAACGGTTCTTCACTGTAACCTTGTTCAACTGGCAATAATCAATACACATACGCATGGAACCATCTTTTTTCTTCACAAGCAAGATAGGAGAACCCCACGGTGAAACACTGGGGCGAATAAAACCATTATCAAGCAATTCCTGCAACTTATCCTTCAACTCCTTCAACTCAGGAGAAGCCATACGGTACGGAGGGATGGAAATGGGCTGAGTGCCCGGCAAAAGATCAATGCCAAAATCAATGTCCCTATCGGGCGGCATGCCCGGAAAATCAGCTGGAAACACATAGGGATAATCCCGTACCACTGGGACTGACTCAACAGAAAGGTATCAACACTGACATCTCTCACATAGGCTAGATACACGGCACACCCCTTCTCAACCATACGCTGAGCTTTAAAGAAAGAGATAACTCTACTAGGAGTGTGATCTAAAGTACCACTCCACTCAACACGTGGAATACCTGGCATAGCTAGCATCACGGTCTTGGCATGACAATCAAGAATAGCAAAATGTGGAGACAACCAGTCCATGCCCAAGATAATATCAAAGTCAACCATACCGAGTGACAATAAATCTGCTCTGGTCTCAAAACCACAAATAGTAACCAAACATGACCAATAAACGCGGTCCACAACAAGAGAATCCCCCACAGGAGTAGAAACATAAACGGAGGCACTCAAACAATCCCGAGGCACACCCCAAATGTGAAGCAAAGTAAGAAAACACATAAGAGTAATGTAGAGCCCGGATCGAATAAAACCGATGCATCCTTGTGACAAACCAGTATAATACCTGTAATGACGGAGTCGGAGGCAATAGCCTCGGTACGAGCAGGAATAGCAAAACATCTGGCCCGACCCCTTTCTCGAGGGAGGCCTCTATTTCCCCGACCTCCACCCCTAGCTGGCTAGGCAGATGGGGTAGCAGCTGGAGTTGTGATCATGGCTTGAGAACTCTGCTGAGCACGCTGTGGCTGAGAAGTCTATGGGGGTGCACTCCTCTCAAGTCTAGGGCAATCCCTCACCACATGGCGGGTGTCACCACACTCAAAACAAGCTCTGGGCAGGTGCGGTGGCTATGACTGGCTCGGGCCAAATCTGCTGGACTGACCTCTAAAAACACCCCAGGCAGGAGGCGCGCAAGCAACTAGAGGTGCATAGTAAGGCTCCTGAGATATAGGCGGAGCTGGAGCACTGCTGGCTGCTGAAGATCTGAATGACCGGGGTGACCCACATATCCCCAACCATGACAACCCGCTGCTGGGGTACGGGCACCAGAGTACTGACCAGACTCTCGAGACCTCTTGGCCTCCCTCTCCACTCATTCCCTGGCGAGCATACCCTCGATCCTCCTAGCAATGCTCACTACCTGCTGATAAGGGATGTCCATCTCCAACTCTCGAGCCATGGTAGATCTGATGGGTGGGATAAGACCCTTAATGAAACTGCAAACTCTCTCACGGACTGTAGCAACTAAGGCCGGTGAATGCCTGGCCAACCTGGTGTAGCGGATAGCATACTCCGAAACGGTCATAGTACCCTAGCGCAAATGCTCAAACTCTACGCGCCATGCGTCCCTGAGACTCTGAGAGACAAACTCTCTCATGAACATATCTCAAAACTGGGTCCAGGTCAGTGAGGCAGCCTCGGCTAGACTGTCTATCTCATAAGTACGCCACCAATCATAGGCGGCTCCCTGAAGCTGGAAGGCAGTGAAGGAAACCCCGCTGGACTCTACTATGCCCATAGTGCGAAGAATACGGTGACACTCCTCTAGAAATCCCAAAGCATCGTCTGATGCTAATCCACTGAATATAGGAGGCTTGTAATTCTTGAACCTCTCAAGCCTCAGTTGCGCATCCTCAAAAGCCGCTGCCCTGTCCTCGGGCTGAACGGGCACTACAGGCGGTGCGGGAATAATCTGGGAGCCTGCTCAACATGCACTCGCTGCTCAGGAGTGCAGACGGCCGGAGTCTATGCTCCTCCCCTGGCCTGAGATGTGGCTGCAGCAAGGGGAAGCAACCCTGCGTGAGCCAAGGTAGTGTACATACTCATGAACTGAGCCAAAGTCTCCTGAAGAGCTGGAGTAGTAGTGGCAGTAGTAGGCGTGCCAGGTGCCTGGGCTCCGGCTGGATCTACTGGTGGTGCCTCATCGACAGCTTGCGCAGGTGCTCTGGCTGCACCACATGCGCGTCCTCTACCTCTATCCCGGCCCCGGCCTCTGACGGCTATAGTAGGGGGCGCGGGTGCCTGATCATCTCGAGTAGCACGTGTCCTCACCATCTGTGAGAGAATAGAAGATAGAAGTTTAGAATTGGTGATGTCAAGATGTCGCACGACAAGGAAATCAAATGAAGTGAATTTTTTTTTCCTAACAGTTACATAGCCTCTCGTAGATAAGTACAGACGTCTCCGTACCGATCAGCGAGACTCTAATAAATCGGCCTATGTTCCGTGACTCCTATGAACTTAGAGCTCTAATACCAACTTGTCACGACCCCAGTTCGCCCTCCGTGAACATGTCGTGATGGAACCTAGTCCCAATAACTAGGTAAACATAACAATGCGGTAAAACAACATAGCTTGCGAATAATTAATTAAGAACTGAACAACTAAAAGAAAACTGCATATAAATGACGCTCGGCATATACAACTCAATGATATGGAAGTCTAAAATATCACCCCAAAACCCGAAAACTCATAGGAACACAGGCTAACGGAAAATAAATACATAGCTCTAACTCCAGAATGTCTAAAATGAACAGTACGAAAAGGAAAAAGCTAACTGCTAAAGCTAGAATAAGAAAGAGACTCCAGGTCTGCGGACGCGGTAGATGTACCTCGAAATCTCTGCTAGATCTCTACACCTAGAGGATGATACGCCTCGGCAGAGCTACCTGGATCTAGACATGAAAAATATGCGCAGAAAGGGCATGAGTACACCACAGCGGTACTCAGTAAGTGCCAAGCCTAACCTCGGTTGGGTAGTGACGAGGAAGGTCAGGGTCTTACTGAGATAAAATAATATAAATGATAGGATAAGAAAAAGCAGTATAGATAAAGTCTACAACGAGGATCTAGACAGGATAAATAAGGAATACAGTAATAGAAAGGAGAAACAAAGCAATGTAAGAAAATGCTGCTCACCACAAGAATGATAACCGGGGATCTCTGGGTATCCCAAGTATCTCTTAGTATCATCACCATATAACCGAGGGATCTCTTGATATCCTCAATAGTAATTCAGGGATCTCTTGATATCCCAAGGATCTTTTGGTATCCTCAATAGCAATTCGGGGATCTCTTGGTATCCCGAGGATCTCTAGGTATCCTCAATAGCTATGTATATGCATGTGCCAGGGATCTCTTGGTATCCCGCACTCTCAGTCCAGAACATATCACGTACAGGGGATCTCCCAGAATGCCATCCCGTAGTCTAAAATGTAAAACATACAATATCAGCTCAAACGAACAAGAAAAATACTAAACTCAGAATAAGTAATAGTAAATTCTAGCCTAACATGCTTCACGGAGTACAAACAAGACAATTTAAGTAAATATGCAATTAAATCAACTAACATGCTTCTCTAAGCTAACACAGGAAGAGCTTACAATTAGGATAAACAGATAAGCAAGAAAAACTCAATTGAAATACTTCAAGTAAAAACAGATTTCCTTAACAATTAGCTCAAGTACGCGCTCGTCACCTCATGCACGAGCCATTCAAATATCAAGTATCATGTCCTAAGGGGAAAGGTCTCCCACACAAGCTTACACAAGCCACTTACCTCGAACCGGTACAAAAATAAATTAGAAACCACGCCTTTGCCACGAGTATCCGACTCCAAAGGGCCCAAATCTATTCAATTCAAATACATATTATAAATAACACCTCAAGCAACTGATTTTACTATTTAATTTAAAGCTAAGACGCGAATTTAGAAAAAATAACCAAAATGCCTCTCAGGCCAACGTCTCGGAACTTGATAATTTTTACATTTTTAGAACTCTCGTACTCTCACGAGTCTAAACATAACAAGAACACTGAATTCGGAGTCCAAATGACCCCTCAAATCCTCCATTAAATGTCTAAGATTTTTTCCCCCAATTTCTACCAAAATTTCGAAATTAACTGATGAAATTAACTAAAGATTGATGGAATATAACTAGAAAGGGTTAAAGAAACGTTACCCAATGATCTCCTCTTCAGAACTCTCTCAAAATCGCCCTCTCCCGAGCTCCAATTTCATTTTTCCAACTTTTGAAATTAACCCTTGAATTTTCATATTTCTGACCAGAAGTTTCCATTTCTGCAAAAGGATTCGCACCTGCGGTCCCGCTTCTGCGGAAAGCGTGCCGCTTCTGCGGCTTTTACTAAAAGGTCAAGATTCCGCACCTGCGGTCCAAATATCGCAGATGCGGATCCGCTTCTGCAAAAATCCCACCGCATCTGCAGAAACTGATGGACCAGCCTAAACCCGCTTCTGCGGACCATTAACCGCAGGAGCGGTTCCGCTTCTGCGTAAATTGCTCCGCAGCTGCGGTTCCTGAGGAAAAAAATCCCACTTCACTTCTGCGGTCCTCTATGCCTCATCAGCGGTACCGCATCTGCGGTTCCCAAGCCGCAGATGCGAAAATACGAGAAGCAGCAAAAATCTGATATCTCCCAACTTCCAAAATCCTTCCGTCAATCATCCGAAATCATCCCGAGGCCCCCGGGACCTCAACCAAAAGTACCAATAACACCTGATATCCTATTAAAACTTGTACCAATCCTTAAACCACCTAAATAACATCGGAACTCGATTAAATCAAGGATTTGAGCCTAAGAACTTTAAATTCTGTCAAAACACAATTTCGATAAAAAATGTAACCAAACCTCGTCCGAATGACCTGAAATTTTACACACACATCCCAAATGACATGATGGAGCTACTGTAATTTTTGGAATTCCATTCCGACCCTCGAGTCAAAATCTCACTATCGGACCGGAAACTTCAAAAACTCAAACTTTGGCATTTCAAACCTAAATCAGCTACGGACCTCCAAAACACATTCCAAACACGCTCCCAACCCCGAAATCACCTAAAGGAGCTAACAGAACCATCAGATTTCCATTCCGAGACCGTCTTCACACTGTTCCTACTACGAATAACTTTCCAACACTTAAGCTCTCATTTAGGGACTAAGTATCCCAAAACTCTCCGAAACTCAAAACCGAACATACCGAAAATTTAAATTAGCATAATAGACTTGGGGAACGCAGTTAATAGGGGATCGGGACGTTAATTCTTAAGACGACCGGCTGGATCGTCACAGTTACCCCAAAGAAGAAAATATGGGAGGCAATTCATAATTTCATGGTATGTTTCAAAAAAAAAGTACGCTTTGACTATTAGTTTTGATGTAAGTGACAATGGAATCAACTGAATACCTATGGACTTTCTGATCAATTTTTGTACCTATAGGGAGAACAATTAGGATAATTTTTAAGGTTTTTTTCTTTGTATTATAACGTCCGCGCAAAGGTACTTTTCCAAAATTTATTTTCGCTACTTGAAGTTGTACCAATTTTTTGAACTAAGTTATATTTTCAGTTCTTGTGAGTTTTAATCTGTTCTTGCTTTTTTAAGTGAACCATGTTACTTCCCTGAAATCTTGGTACGTGTCCAATAGCTTCTCTATTTCTTTGAATATTTCAGTTATGATTCATGAATAAGCTTGATTTTCGTCTTTCTTTTTATCTTCTGATTAACATCTAAAATTAGCTGCGATCTTCATCTCTTGTAGCCTTTTTCCCCTATGACCATGTTGAGAGAAAGGAGCTATAATTTATTCTTTAATCAATAAACTTGTGGAGATCTGTATTCACTTAAAGCTAGGCACACAGCTGCTCGTCCTGGTGCCTGTTGCGTTAGCTCCCTCTTTCTCTCTTTGTATCCTTGTATGACGCTTTAGTACTTTGTACTTGAAAAAGATAACAATATTCATACTAAAATACCTATTCAAGTTGTTGTCACTGTGATGTATACCCTTTAAGATTAAAAAAAAAAACGCCCACCAATTAGACCATAAATAATTGTTGGGAAATATGGGAATAGTGTTTAAAAGAATATTTTAGTAAATTCTTATTTACCATGTGACTGGTAGTTTGTCTCCCCACCCTCCTTGTTTTCTCTTGGGTTAAATTGCAGTCTAGAATGAGTGACCAGCTTTTTTGTTGGCCTGTGAAAGGGATATAAAGATGGATGTTGGGTATGATTTGTAAGTCTATTCATGCCTGTGCAAATTTCTAAGGCGTTGTTGTTGTGTTAGCATAATTAGGCTATAATATATGAATTGATATGGAAATGAAACAAGACTTTGTAACTTGCATCTTTCTTTCATGTTAAATTTACTTGAATAAGTTTTACAAACGTAGAGATAAGTGGTTGGCATCAAACATGGCATAAAACTTACGGATGGATGCAGATAAATGAATTGTTAAAATTTTGTAATTTTTCCTTCTGAACATTTGGTAATTGATTTTTTCTTGAAAGAATGATTTAATTCAGTTATTTTTCCTTATAACCAAGGTACAGTACCAAAATCTTGCTGGAAAAACCATATTATTTTACCATGATACTTTTATCTGGGTGTTGTATTATATGATGTGTTAGAAGGAAATGAAAAATAACTTATCTCCAACTGAATGGCTCCAAGATTCCAAGCATGTTCCTGGAGAAAGTCTGATGTCGACCTGTTAAATTTGGATCTACTGAATAAACAACGGAAATTTAGCCTTTGTGATCTATATTACGAGGATACAGGGTGGGGGTATGTAACTACATTTGGTTTTTTGCATCATTCTATCTTGGAAGAGTCGTACAAAGTACTGATAGCCTTCCTAACTTCGAGCGGGAAAGAATTTAAAGTAAATTAGTGCATCATGAGTTCTCCAAGTGTAAGAATTAGAAAGCACTATATTTGAGAGAATGAATATACGAGATAATAAATTCCTTATTTTTTCAGACAACTCGGACTATTTTATGTGTCAGTGAATGTGCCAGAATGATATTTTTAGTGATTATATCTATTAGAACACAAACAAATAAGGGAGAGAAAGGGGAAACAAATTGCTTTCACCCTACGGAGATGAATTAAATCATAATTATTTTTTAATGTTTGCTTCGATAATAGACTGTTGCAAAATCTATAAGAAATTTTCTTTTTTTTAAATCCTAAAAGGTTCTCTGATGGAAATTGGTGAATTACATGTTATTTTGATCGGTTAATCAGTCCATATCATAAACTAATGGAATAACCCAGTAGCACACACCAACAATCTTTTTTCTTTGTTGTACCATTACATTTGAGACAGTGACGTTACAATTTCCATAGAGAATTATTTCTAAGAGTATTTTCGATGCCCAACATGTTCTGTATGTTGATCACGACTAAAATTGTATTTTGTTTTTGTAGAATTGTTGACGATTCTCTTAAGTTCAGTACAACCAACATACTTGAAGAAGAAGTTCAGCACTATAAGGTAACCAACTATCTTATTTTCGTATATTTGTACACGTTGGGTCATATTAACACATTCACTGTTGCTCATCCCCGTTGTATTGCTAATGGTTGCTGTTGTCCATCATTTTCTTTTGTACTATTATTTTATTTATTTTTTGTTTGTAAACTGATTTATGTGTGTAACAAAAACTTTGGCTTGACATATTTGTTTTTTCATTTTTGGTGTCGTCTCACGGTGTCCACTTTCTTTTATTTCACTTTGGGTCAAGTTTTGGTTAGATTTTCCCGCTTAGTTAGCGAATCTTTACCTTTTGGAAAGTACCTTTGCGTGGATGTTATAATACGAAGAAAAAAACCTTAAAAATTATCCTAATAGTTGTGACGACCCGACCCGTCGTCTCATAGGTTACCACTCCGTTTTCCCCATTTTCTGCTTCTTTATGCTTAATTATAAGAGTCTTGTGTGAACGAGTTGATTTGGATTGGTTTTAGAAGGAAATGAGACACTTAGTCTCTTTAAGGAAAGTTTGTTTTGGAAAAGCCAATCGGATGTTGACTTATGCATTAGAGGGCTCGGATATGATTTCTGATGATTCGCTTAGCTTCGGGGGATGATTTGTGACTTAGGAGTGTGATCGGAAGTGATTTTGGAGGTCCGATGTAGAATTAGCTTGAATTGGCGAAGTTAGTATTTTGGCGATTTCCGATTGATAGGTGAGATTTTGATCCGAGGGTCAGAATGGAATTCCGAGAGTTGCTGTAGCTCCGTTAGGTGATTTGGGATGTGTGTACAAAAGTTCAGGTCATTCAGAGGTGTTTTGGTTGGGTTTTTGATCAAATGCGTGTTTCAGAAGTTTTAGAAGAACTTAGGGTTGAATCCGATATAATTTGATGGTTTTGGTATTGTTTGATATGTTTTGCTGATTGTAACAAGTTTGAATGATGTTCTAGGATGCGTTGGTGCTTTTGGTTGAGGTCCGGGGGGCCTCGTGGTGATTTCGGATGGCTAACGAGAAGTTTTAAACTTGGAAAATATTGCAGAAATTTCAGATCAGGTGTTGCAGGTTTTAAGCCTTTGCGATCGCGTAGGTTGTGTCGCGTTCGCGGAGAGGAAACTTGGAAGGCAGGAAGAGTACTCTTCGCGTTCGCATTGAGGAGTTGGCGGTAACGGAGTGCTGGAGAATTGTGCTTCCGTTCGCAGTGGCTAGGTCGCGAATGCGTATGAGGAATTCGGTCCTAGGGCAGTTGCCCTTCGCGTTCGCGATTTGTAGAATGCGTTCGCGTGCGTGTGAGGACTGAAGGTTCGCGTTGGCGGGTGGGGCACCGCGTTCGCAAAGGGGTAATTATGGTCAATGGATTTTTGTTCATCGCGAACGTGGGGATTTGACCGCGTTCGCATAGAGGAAATTATCACTGGACAGAAGGGTTTTTATTAACATTTTATCCGCGAACAAAGTCTTATTGTTCACCATTGTTGAGCATCCTTGAGAGCTTTTGGAGGGGAATTGAAGAGTATTTTGACCGGGATTGATTGGAGGTAAGCCCTATGAACTAAAAACACGATTTTATTGTGAAATTGACCTTGAAATCCATGGAAACTTAGTAAAAAGGGAAGAACTAGGGCTTGAGTTTTAATATTTCAAATTGGGATTTGAGGGGTCATTTGGACTCTGATTTTGATGTTCTTTATATGTATAGACTCGTGGCGAGATAAGAGACCCGTTGGTGTAAAATTTTCTGATTTTTAAGAAGTGGGCCTGGGGCTCGGGTTTTGCTAATTTTGATATTTTCGCTATTTTCGATTGTTTTCGATTGGGTATTATTTCATTGGCATATTGTGACGCATTCGTTGTAGTTTTGATCTGATTCGGCGCGCGAGGAGGTCGATTTGAGAGGCAAGGGCATAGCGAGCTAGGATTTTGGCCGGCTGGAGGTGAGTAATAGATTTAAATGATGTCCTGAGGGTTTGAAACCCCAGAATTTGTACATCATAGTGCTATATTGAGGTGACTTGCACGCCGGGTAACGAGCGTGGGGTAGAGAACCGTTGGTGATTGTGACTTGGTCCATCCCGGTAGATGAATATACTGCGTATTTGACTGAAATTCACTTACTATCATTACAATTTGAGCTGATTGCTATATTTGGGCTTCGTGCCAATTGACTAAATCCTTCAGGGATTTCTATTACTGGTTTCTTACCATTTTTACATATTATTGAACTCAGTCCTAGTATTTAATACTGTTTTGCAAACTCAGCCACCTTTTCTCAAACTTGAAACTTAATTAATATTTTTAATGAAGTTTGGGCTGTATATTTCTATGTTATTTTGCCCGAGGGGCTTATGTGATCTTGGACTGAGTATGGGATCGGGCTGCGCGCCGCAGCGGTATTATATTGATATTGATATGAGGCCGAGGGCCTAGTTGATGCCATGAGATGGCTTTATATTGCGCTTGGGCCATAAGGGGCCCCTCCCGGAGTCTGCACACCCCTAGTGAGCGCCATCGACGATAAATAAATCGAGCGGGCTGCACGCCGCAGCAGGTACTTGAGAGTACCGGACTATGTGTTGCATTTCATATTTGATTGTCATTTATTTACTTATCTGTTGTAGTATTTCCATAATTATTGTTATTGGTTCACTGACTTAATACTACTTGGTTCAAGTTGCTGTAATTACTTTGTGCCTATTCAGGATTTTCTTATTCTCAGCCTTTATTTATGTTTATTACTCACTGGATCGGAGTACTCACATTACTCCCTGCACCTTGCGTGCAGATCCAGGTACACCTGAGGCTGTGTGAGGACTTTTCTGCCTAGCAGCTTATCCGGGAATATCAAGATAGCTGCATTTGACGTCCGCAGTCCTGATCTTCCTTCTACCTTATTGCTTTATTTTCGCATATCTAGAGAACGATATTGTCACGACCCTAGTTCACCGATCGTGAATATGTCGTGATGGCACCTAGTCCCCACGACCAGGTAAGCCAAATATTGCGGAAAATATGTCATTTGCGAAAAAAACCCCAGAGGAAAACCAAATTAAATAACTAAAAGTTACTGTTTTGGATGCCACTCGGCATGTACAACTCAATAACACAAGTCTAACACTATTCCCAAAGACCCAGAAACTCACAGGTAACACAGGCTATAGAAATGTATAATAAAGGCTCCCAACACCAGAATGTCTAACAACCAGAAGAACGAAAATTAAATACTAATGGTAGAGTAAGAGGGAGACTCGTCGGTCTGCGGACGCAGCAGAACTACCTCGAAGTCTCTGTGGTCTTCCTGCCTCACTGATAGTGCGCCTGAGTAGAGGTACCTGGATGATCTGCACATGAAAAACATGCGCAGGAAGGGCATGAGTACACCACAGGGGTACTCAGTAAGTGCCAAGCCTAACCTCGGTTGGGTAGTGACGAGGAAAGATCAGGGCCCTACTGAGGCAAAAATATAATAGTAACAATAATTAACAGTGTGGAATTCTGACAATGATAATAAACGCAGCAGTGTAATAGGGCAAATCAACGAAATAATAATAACTACAAGGATAGATCAGAAACACAGAGTAAACACAGTTCAGTATCAAGATACCAATGAGGGTCTCCCAGGATACCGTCCTGTAGCCCTTTCCTCAACTGTCTAATGGATCTCCCGGGATACCGTCCCGTAGTCCAACTCTCGTACCAATACCAAAGGATCTTCCGGGATACCGTCCCGTAGTCCAATCATCAATGTGCAGGGGGATCTCCCAGGATACCGTCCCGTAGTCCCTAAATAAAAGTGCAGGGAGATCTCCCGGGAATCGAACCCGTAGTCCCAAAGTAAACAAACAAGGGGGGAGGGGAGCTACCGGAATCCCACATCGGTAGTCCCAATGTAAATGCGCAGTCACAGCCAGAAACAATCCAAGAAATAAAGTACGAAAGACAGAGCAATAGATAGAACTAGCCTAGCATGCTTCATGTAGTACAGTCAAAACAAATTAGACAATTAGGCAGTTAAGTCAGCTAAACATGCTTTCCTAATCTAGCACAAGTAAAATTTTCAGGTAGGATAAAACAAGCAAGAAAGAAAGCTAAATATCAATAACTTAAGTGAAATCAGATTTTTCATCAATTGGCTCAAGTACGCGCTCGTCACCTCACGTACAAGGCACTCAAATATCAAGAAAACAAATCCTAATGGGAAAGGTCCCCCACACAAGGTTAGATAAGCCACTTACTTCGAACCGACTCAATATCACTAGAAACCGCGCCTTTGCCACGAGTATCCGACTCCAAATGGCCCAAATCTATTCAATTCAATTACACATCGTAAATAATATTGCAAACAACTGATTCCACTATTAAAATTAAAGCTAGGGCGTGAAAAATAGGTAAAATAACCAAAATGCCCCTCCAGCCAACGTCTCGGAATCGAATAATTTTCACATTTTCAGATCCCTCGTACTCTCATGAGTCTAACCATATAATAATCTCCCAATAGTTTGGTTTATGAAGTTTTACCCCAAATTAACCAACTTTTGATCCTAAATTCGAATTCCAATGTTGTATTTAGCTATATAATGATGAAATATAATGAAAAGGAATCAAGAAAACATTACCCAATGATTTTCTCTGCAAAACCCACTCAAAATCGCCTTCTCCCGAGCTCTCAATCGATTTTCAAACTTATGAAATTAAACCCTCGAAATTGATATTTCTGAATAGTCATTTCCGCTTTTGCGGACAAGGGACCGCTTCTGTGGTCCCGCTTAAGCGGAAAACAACCCGCTTCTGCGGTTTTCATTAAAAGGGACAGGACCACATCTGCGATATCGGGGCCGCTTCTGCGGCTCCGCTTCTGCGATGCCTAGCCGCTTCTGCGGCTCCGCTTCTGCGGAAATGGCATCGCTTCTGCGGCTTCTGAGGAAGGGGAACAAACCGCTTCTACGACGTCCAAGGCCGCTTGTGTGGCTCCGCTTCTGCGGTTCCCAAGCCGCAGAAGCGAAAATACCAGAAAGAAAAATACCAGCTGCAGCAATTACTTAGAAATTTCTCCGTTAACCATCTGAAATCATCCCGAGGCCCCCGGAACCTCAACCGAAAGTACCACTACCACCTAATACCTTATTCAAACTTGTACCAATCTTTAAAACACCTAAAACAATACCGGAAGTCCGATTAAATCAATGATTCAGGCCTAAGAACTTCAAATTCCAACAAAACACACTTTCGATCAAAAACCTAACCAAACCTCGCCTGAATGACCTGAAATTTTGCACACACATCCCAAATGGCATGACGGAGCTACTGCAACTTCCAGAATTCTGATCCGACCCTCGGATCAAAAACTCACTATCGGACCGGAAACTTCAAAAATTCAAACTTCGGCATTTCAAGCCTAAATGAGCTACGAGCCTCCAAAATACATTCCGAACACGCTCCCAATCCTGAAATCACCTAACGGAGCTAACGGAACCATCGGATTTCCATTCTGAGGTTGTCTTCACACTATTCTGAATACGGACCATTTTCAACTCTTAAGCTCTCATTTAGGGACTAAGTGTCCCAAAACACTCTGAATCCTAACACCGAACGTCCCGGCAAACCAAAATAGCAGAAATGAACTTAGGGGAAGCAGTTAATGGGGGACTGGGGCGTAAATTCCAAAAATGACCGGCCGGGTCGTTACAGATATGTATTAGGTTGATACTCATGTACTAGAGGCTCAGACTTGTGACACCGAATTGTTCAGGCTGTGTAGTTATTTTATAATTGGGATTTTCGCATGTTTAACTCTATTTCAGGATTTCAGTATTATGACTTAGTAATTTATCTGTGTTAATTAATTCATGAACAATATAAATGGTTAAGGTTATTAAAGTGGTCAGGCTTGCCTAACATTGTGTTGGGCGCCATCACGACGGGGTTGGGGTCGTGACAATAGTTCTCCCTATAGGTACAAAAATGGATCAGAAAGTCCAAAGGTATTCAGTTGATTCCAATGTCACTTATGCAAACACTAATAGTCAAAGCGTACTTTTTTTTTGAAAACATACCATGACATTATGAATCTTTGCGCGGATGTTATAATACGAAGAAAAAAACCTTAAAAATTATCCTAATTGTTCTCCCTTTAGGTACAAAAATTGATCAGAAAGTCCAGAGGTATTCAGTTGATTCCAATGTCACTTATGCAAAAACTAATAGTCAAAGCATACTTTTTTTTTTGTTGAAAACATACCATGACATTATGAATCGCCTCCCATATTTTCTTCCTTGGGGTAATTATATCTGTTCAAAGATAGCCTCAACTTTGTCACTTCTTGTCGTGTGATATGCGTTAAAAGGCTATGACAGTTTGCGAAGTAGTATCATTTAAGAGTAAGTACTCGGTTCTGATGGATCATACACCAAAAAACAAGCGCCCTCTATCAGAAACAGATAGGAATGTCAACCGACGTGAAAAATACAAAGCGATGTCAGCAGGGAAAAAGCAGAAGTTGCTGCTACAGCATCGACTTAAATACCAAGAGTCAAAGACATGCACACCTCCTGAGAAAATAACTATGGATCGCTTGACTGGAATAATGGATCCACCTGAATGCTCTACGAACACTTCTTACATTCTGCATCCAGGATAGAACATACGATTCTCCGTACAAAATCACTTTCACCTTGTCTCGCAGAGTTATCTCTCATTTTAAATAGTCAACTTCCTCTATGCTTTCTCTTCGATGTAGCTTTTAATATGTGTAAGGATCTTCCTGTGCCTTCTGCTATGGGTAACGAAATAGATGTACTGCGTCCACTTTCTATCTATGAAAAAGGTGAGCATGCCCCTTCTACGCTTACTTTTACACTACTTGCCATCATTTTGTGCCATCTAAGGACCACCTAACTTGGTCTTAGGCTTAACGTCAGCAGTACCCGGTGAACTACGTTACAAAGATTCCGAAATAGTTATGCCTAGAGGTTTGTTTGGTTTTCTATCTGCTGAAACACTAATTGTTTCCTCTGGTTCACCTTAATTTTAACGGTCTATTTCCAATATATAGGTCGTACACCAACTACAAAGTCTGCTCCAATTATCGGTCAGTTGCGTTCAAACTATGCTCCACTGAAGAAAGTTCCAATCTGCAAATTTTGCTCAGCAAAGAGATTTCAATATGGACCGCCCGCATTTTGCTGTGGCACTGGGACAATAAAGTTAACTTGTCATCAAATGCCTACCAAACTGCGTAATTTATTTCTTGGAAATAGTGTGGGGCCTAAACACTTCCGAACATACATTAGAACGTATAATAATCTTTTTGGGTTCACATCACTTGGTGTAAAGTATGACAAAGATTTAGCAAAAAGAAATTCTGGTATCTACACCTTTAGAGTTCAAGGGAACATGTTCTTCTTTCTATTACTTTTTACTTTAAACGGAAATAAATTAAAGGCTTAGAGTTGGTTTGAACTTTGAACATGAAATAACAGGTTAAAGGACAAGAAAGAAAACATTTATACTGGGCTAAGTTTTGCATTCATTTGCAAAAGATTTATTTTCCATATCTCCCATGAATCAGTTCCTTTTCTTCCTTCAATTGCAAGAAATGCAATCACTAAAGTAAGCACACTTGTTTATTTCCTGGTCGTTTGGTTGGAAGTTGCGGAAATCTTTTACAGATACCAAAATTGGTAAACTTTTTATTATGGCTGATAAATATAACTGCAAGAGTGTATGCACCTTTTGTGATAAGTACATTAGGTCTACAAGACTTACAACATAATATTATACGATGTGAAATTACTTTGTTTTTGCATTCTTGTCTTAAACCCATATTAAGAAGGAATAATCAGGATAGGAATTTGATTGCGAGCAGCAATGGAAGTCCTTCAGTACGACCAAGGACAATTCAGAAATTTTTGCGTATAATTAGGTCAAACTTGGGAAAAGAATACGTAAATTTCATTCTTCCTTCGTAATTGACATTCTAGAAACTGCTCCACTCTTCCGTAACTCTACTCTCTCCTTTCTCTCTCTCTCTCTAAATTTTAATTCAACTAGCGATACTGTATTTCGGACGAACATGTAAGCAGTTCTTCTTTGAGGATTTGCGTCTTCATCTTCGAATTCTATAGGCGATATTTGTCGTATCATCTCTGACTCTAGAATGGCTATTTTAATGGCTATTTTGGAGTTACTGCATTTGGCTCTTTTCTTATTTGATTCTGCAAATGCATGGTTTCTATTTAATATTTGGTGTCAAATTTGTTGATTCTGTCCAAATTGCACAATCTCTGACCCTATAGTTAAAAGACCCAAATTTATGGAATGTTATTGTAGAGTTATTGAGCCTTATGCACTTTTGTTAACTGATTTTGCACATGCATATATTTATTGACTATTTTGTGTCGATTTCTTAGTACTCAATTGTATTAAGAAGAACTCAACGAGAATAGAGAAGAAATTATGAAAGGTTAGTAATGCACTTATGTTCTGTCAACTATTTTGGTTACATTTCAGCTTACTTTTTTCTAAAGGGCAACATCAAAGCAGTTTGTTGTAATTTTGGTCAATGGTGACGGCTTGAGTTTGAATTTTGTTGCTTTGATTTTTATGGTGGAGACTTAGTATGTATGGCTAGAAATTTTTTACAGTTGACATCAGTTGATTATAAGCTAAGTTGTTCATAATTTGGACTAAGAAGTTGTTTGTATCTATTTTATATACTATTGCGAACAAGGTTCTCAAGACGGACCTAGAACAAATAAAGAAATATAATCTCTAATTTGATTCCATTGGAGCCTAACCTATTGATTTCAAACTAGAAATCGTCAGAATATTAAAATATAACCCCTTTCTAACCTATTCACCGTTAATCACCAATTTATTTCATGTAAGGGAGTATATACTCTTTTTATAGGATTGAATATAGTTGCTGGTGTTGGTGAAATACTCGAATAAAGAAGCTAGGGGTTCTACCATGAGTACTTTTGCCACCAATAAAGGTCATTGCGGAATCTGCTATCAAATTTGCTTACGTGCTTGCCATTATTTACTCCAAGGCATTTGGCTATTAACAGAGCTGGACAATTCTATTCTCAAGGATGATTACTTTGTGTTATGCCAGCAAACCAGAAAATTTCTATAGAGAAAACAGAGTAAGTGTGTTTACATACTCTTTTCAATATTCTTATCGCGATTATCTATGTTCTTTGTGGAAAAACTTTATAGTAATTTCTTTTCTTTTTGGTTATCTCTTTGGCTCTTCTCTGGCAATGTTAGGTCTTATTGTTTCATCTGTTGCGTCTTTTGGTTTTCTCACTATATGCTATTTTAGAATTTCTTTCCCATTGCAGGTTCTATTTGACTAGAAGTGTATATGTGTTTTCTTACATATTTTGTACTTTCGAGGCCTTGAAAACCTCATTTAAGGTTGCTTAGATTTGCGTGCGCAATCCAGGCGCGTAGCCGGAAAGCTTAAATGTGAATTCTGTGAGAAAATGTTAAATTTTGATATTTAAAATGAATAAATTTTACTTCGGTCAATATTTTGGGTAAACGGACCCGGACCCATAATTTGACGGTCCCGAAGGATCCGTAAGAAAATATGGGACTTGGGCGTATGCCCGGAATCGAATTCTGAAGTCCCAAGCCCGAGAAATGAATTATTGTGTGAAATTATTTTCTGGAAATAATTAAGGAAATTGGAAATGAAATTTGATTAGAAGACTATGGTATCTGGCCCGTATTTTGGTTCCGGCGCCCAGTACAAGTCTTATATATGATTTAAGCACTTTTTGTGTAAAGTTTGGTTGAAAACGGACGTCGTTTGATGCGTTTCGGACTTAAAATGAAAATTTGATATTTTATGAAAATTTGGAAGGAATCATGGATTTTGAGGCTTAATTCGATGTTTATGATGTTATTTTGGCGATTTGATCGCACGATAAGTCCGTAGGATGATTTGAGGTGGTGTGTATGTTTGGTTTGGAGCCCCGAGGGCTCGAGTGAGTTTTGAATAGGTGTTAGAGTGCATTTTGAACTTAAAGAAAATCTGGTACATTCAGTTATGCAATTTTCGGATTTGCAAAGTAGGCCTCGCAAATGTGAGGAAAGGAAGTCCTGTAGCTAGGTCGAAAATGCGAAAGTGAGCCAGTCGCAAATGCGACGTTTCCGCTCGCAAATGCGAATTCTAGGGTTTTCAAAAGGGTTCGCAAATGCGAACCCTTTCTCGCATTTCCCATACCAGGTCTGGTTTCGTAATTGCGAACCGCAGTTCGCATTTCCCACATCTGAGGCCTGCATATTTTATACTTAGTCGAATTTTGAACCATTTTCACCATTCCTTCAAAATCCAAACACATTTTAGGCGATTTTCTAAGAACAAGACTTCTTCCAAATCATTTGTAAGTTGATTTTTACTCATTTCTTTCAATCATTAACATCATTTAACATGTTTTCAACTTAAAATCAAGGATTTTCTGGAGTGAAATTGGGGCTTTTGGGTAGAACCTAAATTTTTCTAACATTGTGGATTTGGACCTCAATTTGAGGTCCGATTTCAAAACAAATCATATATTTGGGTTCGTGGGGGAATGGGTAACCGAGTTTTGATTCGAACCTCGGGTTTTTACCACTTGGACCCGAGGGCGATTTTGGAATTTTTGGGCAAAACTTTGGAAAGTTTATTTTTATGCATTCAAATTGATTCATTTAGTGTTTATTAATGTAATTAAGTAATTTGTGATTAGATACGGGCGCAGTAATGGCGGAATCAAGGGGTAAAGTCGTAATTGAGACTTGAGTTGCTTTTCAATTTATCGAAGTAAGTGTTCGGTCTAACCTTAGCTTGAGGGATTAGGAGTTGAGTCATAATTGCTATTTGTATTGTGTTGAGTACGACGTATGTGTTTGGTGACGAGTATCCATGCATTGGTGTCGAGCATGACCGTGAGTCTTAATTTGATAATTGTGAACCCTTGATTGATCATATGAAAGTCGTGACTGAATATTGGTATTAGTTGTGCTAAATAGAAGTTGAATAGGACTGGTTATAGCTGACTCTCCCTTGTCAGGATGTTTGACTTGTTGTTATTGTTTCCCTTGCCGGGAAGATTATTAATTTGATTGTTCCCTTGCCGGGAAGATTATTAATTTGATTGTTCTCTTGCTGGGATTGTATTGTATATTGTGTTGAAAGTAAAGGGAGCGGGTGGTACGCCAACTACAAATGATATTGACATGGGAGCGGGTAGTACGCCTACCACAAGTGATATTAAAATGGGAGCGGGTGGTATGCCTACCACGAGTGATATTGAAATGGGAGCGGGTGATACGCCTACCACGAGATATTGAGAGATGGGATCAGGTTGCACGCCTGCAACAAGATGAGTTGAATATGAAAGTTGCCTTATCTCTTTATTTTGTGCTAGAAGCTAAACTGTAGATGTACGCTCTATTATTCCTGATATTGTATTTCTATTTGTTGCCCCTGAATCATGCTCCCTTCCCCAGCTTAAATTGTTATATTTTTTGCTGCTTCTCCGTTGTACTTGTATATATATCTGCACAGGTTTATCTGGAGTCTGCTCCTAGCCTCGTCACTACCTCGCCGGGGTTAGGCCAGACACTTACCAGCATATGGGGTCAGTTGTGCTGATACTACGCTCTGTGCTCTTTTGCACAGGTCCAGGTTTTGGACAGCAGCAGCAGTAGCACGGGAACCAACCTTCAGTCCAGTGCGATACTGAGGTAGCCTTGCAGGCGTCCGCAGGCCCGGCGTCTCCTTTATCCTTTACTTTAGTCTGTTATCTCATTGTACTCGAGACAAACAGTTATATTTTCTTTCAGACATTGTATTTAGCACTCTTAGTAGTTCGTGAGTGTTGTGACACCAGTCTTGGGTAGAGGCTTATGGTGAATTTTCCGCATTTTCTATTCAGTTTTTTTCCCTCTAATTTAAGACTTCCGCTTATTTAGTTAATTCTGTAGCTTTTATATTATTGCTGATAATTGTTAAGAAGGGATTATATTGTTAATGAAAAAAAGTAATTACACTTGGCTTGCCTAGTTCCCAATAGTAGGCGTCATTACGACTCCCGAAGGTGGGAAATCCGGGTCGTGACAGCATAATTTGGGTAAAATTATTGGCCGATGGTTTCTGTTTTTTCATATACTGCACATCGTCAGAATTAAATTTTGCCACATGAGTTAACTTGCATTTTTGGAGCTGACTGCATAGGTTCGAATTATTTATGAATAATACGAGAACTTTGGGCTGAGGATTGTTTTTCAAGAACAAAAAAAGAAACTAAAGCTCATTTCTGTTAAAGCTTTAGGTGTCGGGGAAATAATTTTTAAAATTTCTACGTATGGATGGTTAAATGATATTAAATGGACCATGATTCATGAAGTTGTAGTTAGTTTTGGTTCTGTTAGAATTCATTTTTTTGTTGGAAAAATTCATAGGTGTATAGTGATTGTTTTGTGAAGGGCAATTTTCTCTTACAGCTATGAGATTTCATGCTGGATTTTTACCAATGTATGTTTCTCTCTTTAATCGAGTAATATGTTTTTACTCTGCACTCTTTTAACATTCGGTTGTCAATACAATTTTAAATATCCTGAAATATTATATATTGGTATACACCACACATGTTGCTCAAACAGAATGTGCAACAAGGTTTCTTCTTTTCATATATCCATTGCTTTGGAGATGCTTCGAGAAAAGTTACTTGGTGAGAAATAATTATGGTCTATTATTGTCACGATCCGAATTTTCTCACTTTCGGGAGTCGTGAGATTATGAATTCTTAACTCTTTTATTTTAGTCTTTTTTTTTAATAAATCATATTAACAAGAAGTAAACAGTTACATAACAACAAAATATAAAATTTAGCGGAATTCTTAAGTAAATGTAAAAAAACTAAAATATCTCGAACCCAATACATGCTTCTAACCAGAACCTGGTGGCACAACATTCACGGACTACTAAGAGTACTAAATACAACCGTAACAGAACAAAATAGAAGATAGAGGAGACGCCGGGCTTCCGGACGCCTGCAAGGCTACCTTGGTGTCTCGGTGGACTGAAGGCTGGCTTCCGAACTACTGTTGCGCACCAAATGCTGCTCTGGTATCTGCAAATAAGTGCAGAGTGTAGCATCAGCACAACCGACCCCATGTGTTGGTAAGTGTCTGGCCTAACCCCGACGAGGTAGTGACAAGGCTAGAACCAGACTCCAGATGAACCTGTGCAGTTGTATAATATATGACGGAAAAATAAATAGGTAATAAGCAGTTTAAAAAGGAGGAGGTACATGCTTCGGGGAACAATATCAACCTAGAAGAAACCAAATAGATATATGAAAGAACAGTACGATATCTACAACAATGCAATAACACTACTGTTGCGGAGCACAACCCGATCCCTTATCAACTAACACTGTTGCGGCGTGCAACACGATCCATATATATATAGTTGTTGCGGCGTGCAACCCGATCCAATATAATATCTGTTGCGGCATGCAACCCGATCCAATACAATATCTGTTGTGGCGTGCAACCCGATCCAATATAATATCTGTTGCGGCGTGCAACCCGATCCATATATGTATAGTATAAAAATATTGCGGCGCGCAACCCGCTCCAAATATACAGCTTATAGTGATCATGACAACAGTCCTGGCAAGGGATTAACCATAAATTATACTATCCCGGCAAGGGAACTCAACAGTACAAGTATATACGTCCCGGCAAAGGAGAATCAACTATAACCAATCTCAACTCAACTCCTAATCATCTCATTTATCACCATTTCTAACTCATAAGTAACTTCCACGAAAATAAACTAAGTCTTTGTGCAATACCACGGATTTACTCACTATTGCAACCATAGTATCATTCAAGAATACAACAAGTATCAATTTAAGACTCACGGTCATGCTCGACACCAACGTATAGATACTCATCACCATGCCTATACGTCGTACTCAACAAGAAACAAGTAGCAAATATGACTCAACTCCTAATCCCTCAAGCTAAGGTTAGACCGAACACTTACCTCGATGCCTTGAACACAACTCAAGTCTCAATTATAGATTTACCCCTTGATTCCACCGCCAATTTGCTCGTATGTAATCACAAATTACTTAATTATATCAATAAACGCTAAATGAATCAACCCCAATGCATGAAACTAATTTTTCCAAAGTTTTACCCAAAAAGTCAAAAATTGCCCCCAGGCCCACGTGATCAATACCCGAGGTTCGAACCAAAACCCGATTATCCATTTCCCCACGAACTCAAATATATAATTTGTTTTGAAATCGGACCTCAAATTGAGTTCCAAATCCCCAATTTTTAAAAAACTTAGGTTCTACTCAAAACACCCAATTTTTCCCATGAAAATCTTTGATTTTAGGTTGAAATCATGTTAAAAGATGTTAATGATTGAAGGAAATGAGTAAAAACTAACTTACAATCGATTTGGAAGAAGAGTTGTTCTTGGAAAATCGCCCAAAGGAGTTTGTGTTTTGAAAAGATGTGAAAATGGTTTAAAATCGGCTAAGTATTAAAAAAAAATGCAGGTCTCAGTTATGGAAATGCGAACAGGGGTTCGCAATTGCGAACCCCGACCTCTGCAGATGTGGGAATTGCGAAACAGGGTTCGCATTTGTGAACCCTTCATAATTTCCCAGCTTTCGCATTTGCGAAGCGGTTGTCGCAATTGCGACTTCGCTTTTGTGAAGAATAAATCGCATTTGCGATCACAGAGGATTTTGGGTAGGCATCGCATTTGCGACGACTACTTCGTATTTGCGAAGAAGGCTGCCCAGGCCATTTCTCGTATTTGCGATGCGTGGCTCGCATTTGCGAGACTGGCTTCGCAAGTGCGAAGCCTACAGATCAGAAACACACCAGCTATTTTTTTAAAGTTCAAAATGCACCCGTGGCCTATCCAAAACTCACCCAAGCCCTCGGGGCTCCAAACCAAATATACACACAACCTCAAAAATATCCTACAGACTTATTCGTGCGATCAAATCACCAAAATAACATCATAAACATCGAATTAAACCTCAAAATCCATGAATTTTTTCGAACTTCATAAAACATTGAATTTTCCAATTTAGGTACGACTCACGTCAACGACGTCCGTTTTTCACCAAATTTCACAGAAATGTCTTAAATCATATATACGACCCGTGCCGAGCGTCGGAACCAAAATATGGGCCCAATACCATCAGGTTCTAATCATATTTCATTTCAAATTCCCTTAAACAATTTCAGAAACAAATTTTCTTTCAAAAATTTATTTCTCGGGCTTGGGACCTCGAAATTCGATCACGGGCATACGCCCAAGTCCCATATTTTCCTACGGACCCTACGGGACCGTCAAATCACGGGTCTGGGTCCGTTTACCCAGAACGTTGACCAAAGTCAAATTAATTTATTTTATAACCAAATTTTATCATTTTCCATAGATTTTCATATTTAAGCTTTCCGGCTATGCGCCCGGACTGTGCACGCAAATTGAGGTGACTCTAAATGAGGTTTTCAAGGCCTCGGAGTCATATATTTTAATTTAAAACAGGTGATGACAAAAGGTCATCACATTCTCCACCTCTAAAATAGCCGTTCGTCCTCGAACGGACAAAAGAAGGAAGTACCTGAGTCGGGTAAAAGATGGGGATAACGGCTCCGCATATCAGACTCGGAGTCCCAGGTCGATGCCTCAGGAGGGTGACCTCTCCACTGAACACGAACAGAAGGAAAACTCTTCGATCTCAACTAACAAATCTGCCGGTCTAGAATAGCTACCGGCTCTTCCTCATAAGACAAGTCCTTGTCCAACTGGACAGTGCTGAAATCTAACACGTGGGATGGATCGCCGTGATATTTTCGAAGCATGGATATATGAAACACTAGATACACGACTGATAACCTCGACGGCAATGCAAGTCTATAAGCCACCTCTCCCACTCTATCAAGAATCTCAAACGGACCAATGAATCTAGGGCTAAGCTTGCCCTTCTTCCCAAATCTCATCACGCCCTTCATAGGTGACACTCGGAGCAATACCCGCTCACCGACCATAAAAGCCATATCTCGAACCTTGCGGTTTGCATAACTCTTCTGCCTGGACTGATCTGTACGAAGCCTATCCTGAATAATCCTGATCTTGTCCAAGGCCTCCTAAACCAGATCCGTACCCAACAACCGAGCCTCTCCCGGCTCAAACCATCAAACCGGAGATCGACACTGCCTACCATATAAAGCCTCATAAGGAGCCATCTTGATACTCGACCAGTAGCTGTTGTTGTAGGCAAACTCGGCTAAAGGCAAATACTGATCCCATGAACCTCCAAAGTCAATGACACAATCTCGGAGCATATCCTCCAAAATCTGAATAGTCCGCTCAGACTGTCCGTCTGTCTGGGGATGAAATGTTGTGCTCAACTCAACTCGTGTGCCCAACTCTCGCTTAACTGCCCTCAAGAAACGCGAGGTAAACTGCGTACCCCGGTCCGAAATGATAGATACGGGCACTCCATGAAGGCGAACAATCTCCCGAATATATATCTCAGCCAACCTCTCAGAAGAATAGGAGACTGCCACAGGAATGAAATGCGCTGACTTGGTCAGCCTATCAACAATGACCCATACTGCGTCGAACTTCTTTCGAGTCTGCGAAAGCCCAGTAACAAAGTTCATAGTGATCCGCTCCCACTTCCAGTCGGGAAGCTCAATCCTCTGAAATAAACCACCGGGCCTCTGATGCTCGTACTTAACATGCTGACAGTTCAAACACCAGGCCACATATGCAACGATATCCTTCTTCATTCTACGCCACCAGTAATGCTACCGCAAATCCTGATACATCTTCGCGGCGCCCCGATGAATAGAGTAGCGGGAGCTATGGGCCTCCTCTAAAATCAACTCTCGGAGCCCATCCACATTAGGCACACATACTCGACCCTGCAATCTTAAAACTCCATCATCACCCATGGTAACCTGCCTGGCACCTCCGTGCTGCACCATGTCTCTGAGGACACACAAATGGGGATCATCATACTGCCGATCACGGATACGCTCCAATAATAAAGAACGAGCGACCGTGCAAGCCAACACATGACTAGGCTTAGAAACATCCATTCTCACGAACTGATTGGCTAAAGCCTGAACATCTAAAGCAAGCGGTCTCTCACCGACCTGAATATAAGCAAAACTAACAATACTGGCTGACTTCCTACTCAAAGCATCGGCCACCACATTGGCCTTTCCCGGATGATATAGAATGGTGATATCATAATCTTTCAACAACTCCAACAACCTTTTCTGCCTCAAATTCAACTCCTTTTGCTTGAACAAATACTGAAGACTCTTGTGATTCGTGAACACCTCACATGCCACACCATACAGATAATGCATCCAAATCTTCAATGCGTGAATTATGGCTGCCAACTCCAACTCATGAACCGGATAGTTCTTCTCATGAATCTTCAACTGCCTCAAAGCATAGGCAATGAATTTGCCATCCTGCATCAACACTACTCTAAGCCCAACATAGGAAGCATCACAATAAACTGTATAAGGCCCTGAACCTATGGGCAAAACCAACATTGGTGTCGTAGTCAGAGCTGTCTTGAGATTTTGAAAGCTCGCCTCACACTCATCCGACCACCTGAACTGGGCACCCTTCTGGGTCAATCTGGTCACCGGGGCTATAATAGATGAAAACCCTTCCATGAACCAACGATAGTAGCCTGCCAACCCAAGAAACTCCAAATCTCTGTAGTTGATGCTGGTCTAGGCCAGCTCTTGACTACCTCAATCTTCTTTGGGTCCACTTGAATACCCTCTGCTGATACAACATGACCCAGAAATGCAACTGAACTCAGCCAGAACTCACACTTAGAGAACTTGGCATATAACTGACTATCCCTCAGAGTCTAAAGAACCACTCTAAGGTGCTGCTCGTGCTCCTCCTGGTTGCGGGATTATATCAATATATCATCAATGAAGACTATCATGAACGAATCCAAATAAGTCTTGAACACTCGGTTCATCAAATCCATAAAAGCTGCTGGGGCATTTGTCAACCCGAATGATGTAACCAAGAACTCATAATCCTCGTACCGAGTGCGAAAAGATGTCTTAGGGACATCGGATTCCCTAATCCTCAACTGATGGTAGCCAGATCTCAAGTCAATCTTAGAACCTTGGCACCCTGAAGCTGATCGAACAAATCACCAATCCTCAGCAGCGGATACTTATTATTGATTGTAACCTTATTCAATTGTCGGTGATCAATACATATTCTCATTGAACCATCCTCTTTTTAACAAACAACACCGGTGCACCCCAAGGCGAAACACTAGGTATAATGAAACCCTTCTCAAGCAAATCCTACAACTGTTCCTGTAACTCCTTCAACTCAGGCGACGCCATATGATACACCGGGATAGAAATGGGCTGAGTGCCCAAAACCAAATCAATGCAAAAGTCAATATCCCTATCGGGTGGCATACCCAGCAGGTCTGAAGGGAAAACCTCAGGGAACTCACAAACAACGGGCATAGAATCAATAGAGGGAACCTCAGCACTAGAATCACGAACATACGCCAAATAGGCCAAACACCCCTTCTCGACCATACATTGAGCCTTCAAAAAAGAGATAACACTACAGGTAGAATGAATAGGAGTCCCTCTCCACTCTAGGGGAGGCATACCCGGTAAGGCCAAAGTCACAGTTTTAGCATGACAGTCCAAGATAGCATGGTAAGCTGATAACCAGTCCATCCCCAATATAATATCAAAGTCAACCATGTCTAGAAGCAACAAATCTACGCGAGTCTTAAGACCCCTAATCACTACAATACAAGAACGATGGACTCGATCTACTACGATAGAATCACCTACCGGTATAGACACATAAACAGGAACACTCAATCCATCACTAGGGATGACCAGGTACGGGGCAAAATAAGATGACACATACGAATACATAGACCCTAGATCAAATAACACTGAAGCATCCCTATCACAAACCAGAACCGTATATGTATTAACTGCATCTGAAGCCTCAGCCTCGTGCCTGGCCTGAAGAGGATAACATCGGGGCTGGGCCCCACCACCCTGGACTACCTCTCTGGGACGGCCTGCAGCTGGCTGGTCTCCACCTCTGGCGGTCTGAGCTCCACCTCTAAATCCTTTACCTCCACCTTTAGCACCTCTACCCCCGCCTCTAGCTGGCTGTGTGGTCTGTGGAACATCTAGTGCTTGAATCATAGCACAGGAACCCTGGTGCTGCAACTGAGTAACCACCAACCTCGGACAAGCCCTCCTGATATGACCATACTCACCACACTCATAGCATCCACCTAAACACTGTGGCTGAGGGAACTGAGACTGACCCTGCGACCTGAATGACAACCCCAAAAACTCTGGAGCGGCGACGCATTGATAGGAGCTGGTGGTGCACTGTTGGGCTGCTGATCAGAATACTACATCTGAGGACCACGGCTACCTGAAGCACTATGTGAAACCTAAAGAGCTGACTGACAGGGCCTATGAGGATGGCCTCTATCATACGAATCCCTGCCTCCAGACGAGGCACCACTGAATCTGCCTGACTGATGGGGCCTCTTGTCTACCCTGTGACCACCCTCATGTGATAATACCATCTCAACTCTCCGGGCAACATTGGCCACCTCCTAGAAGGATATCTCACTCCCAGCCTCTCTAGCCATCTAGAGACGAATCAGCTGAATGAGTCCATCAATAAACCGTCTCACTCTCTCCCTCTCAGTGGGAAGTATAATAAGGGCATGGCGAGCCAAATCTATGAATCTGGTCTCGTGCTGGGTGACAGTCATGGATCCTTGTTGGAGACGCTCGAACTGCCTCCGATACACCTCTCGTTGTGTAATAGGAGAAACCTCTCCAGAAATAGCTGCGTGAACTGCTCCCAGGTCAAACCTAGTGATCCTGCTGGTCTATCTAAGCAATAATCCCTCCACCAAGTCTTGGCGGATCCAGAGAAGCGAAATGTAGCAAAATCAACCCCATTGGTCTCAACAATCCCTATGTTCTGAAGAACCTAGTGACAACTGTCCAGATAATCCTGGGGATCCTTAGTAGATAAACCGTTGAAGGTAGTAGTGAAGAGCTTGGTTAACCTGTCCAATCTCCACAAAGCATCGGCAGACATAGCTACTCCATCACCAACCTGGGCTACCATGCCCGGCTGAGCTGCTCCAACTGGCTGAACTGCTAGAGTTTGGATCTAGGGAGTTACCTGCTCCGGAGTGCGAGTAGCAGGAGTCTGGGATCCTCCTCCAGCCTGAGAGACGGTTGGTGCTACATGAAGTAAACCTGCTTTGGTGACACTCTCCATAAGACCCACCATACAGACTAGAGCATCCTAAAGAACTGGGGTGGCAATAAACACCTCTGGGACCAGAGCAGGGCCCACCGGAACTGCTGGGGCTGGAACCTCGTCATCAAAATCGACCTGAGGCTCCGCTACGGGTGCTGCTACTCTGGGCTGAGCTCTACCCCTGCCTCGACATCTAGCAAAGCCTCAGCCTCGCCCTCTACCTCTCGTGGAAGCTGCTGGGGGCTCGGACTGCTAATCGGTAGATGAGGAAGCGCGTGTTCTTGCCATCTGCGAAAGAACAGAGTAGAAATTCAATTAGCATTGAGAAACCAAACTGCATGACAAGAAAGAACAAATGTGAAACTTTTCCTAACTCTGTAGCCTCTGGGGATAAATACAGACGTCTTTGTACTGATCCCTCAGACTGTACTGAGCTTCTCCATGAATTGTGAGACCTATCTAACCTAGAGCTCTGATACCAACTTGTCACGACCCAGATTTTCCCACCCTCGGGAGTCGTGATGGCACCTACTTGTAGTAGCTAGGCAAGCCACAAAATTATGTATTCTTAACTCTTTTATTTCAATCTTTTTTTATAAATCATATTAACAAATAGTAAACAGTTAGATAACAGCAAAATATGATATTTAGTGGAAATCTTAAGTAAATGTAAAAAAACCAAAATATCTCGAACCCAACACATACTTCTAAACAGAACCTGGTGTCACAACATTCACAGACTACTAAGAGTACTAAATACAACCGTTTGAAGGAAATATAATACTGTTTGTCTCGAATACATAAGATAACAGAACAAAATAGAAGATAAAGGAAATACCGGGCCTGCGGACGCCTGCAAGGCTACCTCAGTGTCTCGGTGGACTGAACGTTGGCTCCCGAACTACTGCTATGCACCAAATACTGCTCTGGTATCTGCACATTAGTGCAGAGTGTAGCATCAGCACAACCAACCCCATGTGCTGGTAAGTGTCTGGCCTAACCCCGACGAGGTAGTGACGAGGCTAGAACCAGACTCCAGATAAACCTGTGCAGTTATATAATACATGGCGGAAAAATAAACAGGTAATAAGAGTTTAAAAGGGAGGAGGTACATGCTTCGGAGAACAATATCAACCTAGAAGAAACCAAATAGATATATAAAAGACTGGTACGGTATCTACAATAATGCAATAACACTACTGTTGCGGTGCGCAACTGCAACCCGATCCATATATATATATAGCTGTTGCGGAGTGCTACCCGATCCAATATAATATCTGTTACGGCATGCAACCCGATCCAATACAATATCTATTGCGGTGTGCAACCCGAACCAATATAATATCTGTTGCGGCGTGTAAGCCAATCCATATATGTATAGTATAAAAATATTGCGGCGCGCAACCCGCTCCAAATATACAACTTATAGTGATTATGACAACAATCCCGACAAGGGATTAACCAGAAATTATACTATCCTGGCAAGGGAACTCAACATTACAAGTATATACCTCCCGGCAAGGGAGAATCAGCTATAACCAATCTCAACTCAACTCCTAATCATCTCATTTATCACTATTTCTAACTCATAAGTAACTTCCACGAAAATAAACTAAGTCGTTGCGCAATACCATAGATTTACTCACTATTGCAACCATAGTATCATTCAACAATACAACAAGTATCAATTTAAGACTCACGGTCATGCTCGAAATGTCACGGCCCAATTCCCAAACCCGGCTGTGATGGTGCCTCTCATGAAGACAAGGCCAGCCAGAACAACACAAACACCTCTTTTAACTATTAACATTAACAAATCCAAAACACGTGTAAAACAGTTATAAATGCGGAAACAGCGATAATGGCAAAGGAAACCATCCCGACATAGCCCAAACCGGGGTGTCACAAGTCATGAGCTACTACAGAGTTTGCTATAAGTCTACAAAGTATAATATCCGATATAATAGTCTGAAGAAAACATAAATGATGTAATATAGGGTAGACAAGGGGCTGCGGAAGTCAACAGCTACCTCGTAACTCCAACTCGCTGCCTGTTCGGGAAGGAATCAGTGCTCAGGTACGAACTGTGCTATGCTTGAATCTGCACACAGGGTGCAAGGAGTAATGTGAGTACTCCGACCCAGTGAGTAATAATAATAAATAATAACCAAAGGCATGAAAACACATAAGTGCACAAGGCAATTCTATAACAGGCAGTAAATCACTTAAGGCAGTAGAACGGTAAAGAGTCAAATGAAATCTCCTTTTAAAAATAGGTAAATCAGGTAAAACGACAAGTAAATAGTGAGTAGAAATCTGCCCCTCGGACCCAATATCAATCGCCCAGAACAGTATTAGCCCCTCAGGCTCAGTCTCAGTCACTCATCATAATATCAGCCCCTTGGGTCACTCTCAGATCATATGGGTACCCGCGCTCACTGTGGGTGTGCAGACTCCGGAGGGGCCCCTTACGGCCTAAGCGCTATATCAACTTAAGGCATGAAATCCTTCTCACAACACTCATAAGGCCTGAAAGCCTCCTCACATCACTCAAGCCACCTCGTGGCATATAAATATATCTCAGGCCCTCGGCCTCATATCACTCAGCATATCCTCACCTATGGCCCTCGGACTCACTCAGTCCAGAAAAACATCATATGCCCCTTGGGCATCAATAAAATAGTAGTGCTCAGACCAAACAACAGTGGAAATATCATTTAAGTCTCAAAGTTCAATTAAAGCGGCTGAGTTTGTAAAACAGTATAATCAACAGGACTGAGTTCAAGTAGTATATCAAAAATAGTGAGGAAACAGTGATAAAAATCCACGAAGGATTCAAGTAGTCGGCATGAAGCCCAAAATATGGCAATAGGCCCAAGTCATGTTGATAATAAACACATCTCAGTCAAATACGCGGTAAAAACATAAGTCAGGACGGACCAAGTCATAATCCCCAATAGTAAACAACCCCGCGCTCGTCATTAAACACGTGTTTCACCTCAATATAGCACTACATTGTGCAAATTCGGGGTTTCAAACCCTCAGGATATCATTCACTATCATTACTCACCTCAAGCCGGCCAAAATCCTAGCTCGCTATGCCCTTGCCTCGCAAATCGACCTCCTCGCGCGTTGAATCTCCAATCAATACCAGTCGAAATCCCCTTCAATTCCCATCCAAAAGCTCTCAAGGATGCTAAAAATGGTGGAAAAAATAACCTAGCTCGCGGAACAAAATGATTTAAATCTATTCTGCCCAGGTGACTTCTTACTCTATGCGATCGCAGCCCCAGGCTTGCGATCGCAATGCATAATATTTCCTTCTCCTGATTTAACTCTATGCGATCGCGTATGACTACCTGTGATCGCAATGCACATCTCCTCTAAGCTATGCTAATGCGGGCCCCTAGCCGCGATCGTGTTGAACAAAATGGCCTGACCTTCAATTCCTTCTATGCGATCGCATAGGGACCAATGCGATCGCGATGCATTACTTGATAAACCTCTGCGATTGCAACCTCTTGAATGAGAATGCATTGAACAAAAATCCCACCTCACCAGTTGCTTATATGCGATCGCGACATCACCCCCGTGATCGCAGTGAACAAAATCTCTGCAACAAATAGCTGGAAAACCTGCAACTTTCAAAGGCCGAAATTGGTCCGATTGACCATCCAAAATCTCCCCGAGGCCCCCCGGACCTCAACCAAAAGCACCAACACCTCCTATTACATCATTTAAACTTTCTCCAATAATCAAAATGCCTCAAACAACGCTAAAACCATCAAATTACATCGGATTGAAGCCTAAGTTCTTCAAAAACTTCCGAAATACGCATTCGATCAAAAACCTAACCAAAACACCTCCGAATGACCTGAAATTTTGCACACGCATCCCAAATCACCTAACGAAGCTACAGCAACTCTCAGAATTTCATTCCGACCCTCAGATCAAAATCTCACCTGTCAACAGGAAATTGCCAAAATACTAACTTCGCCAATTCAAGCCTAATTCTACACCGGACCTCCAAAATCAATTCCGATCACGCTCCTAAGTCACAAATCATCCCCTGAAGCTAACCGAATCACCGAAAATCACATCCGATCCCTCTAACTCATAAATCAACATCCGGTTGACTTTTTCAAACCAAACCTTCCTTAAAGAGACTAAGTGTCTCATTTCCTACCAAAACCTCTCCAAACCAGCTTGATCACATAAGATACGGATAATGAAGCATAAAGAAGCTGAAAATGGGGAAAATGAAGCAGTAAATCACGTGACGACGGGTCGGGTCGTCACATTCTCCCAACTAAAACAAACGCTCGTCCTCGAGCGGGTCAAGAAACATACCTGAAGCCTCAAACAAGTGAGGATATCTGCTCCGCATCTCCCGCTTGGTCTCCCAAGTAGCCTCCTCCACGGGCCGACCTCTCCACTGCACCTTCACCGATGCAACATCTTTTGACCTCAACTTCCGAACCTGACGATCCAAAATGGTTGCTGGATTTACATCATAAGTCAAATCACCATCCAGCTGAACCGTGCTTAAGTCCAATACATGGGACGGGTCCCCAACATACTTCCGGAGCATAGAAACATGAAATACCGAATGCTCGCCTGACAATCTAGGTGGCAAGGCAAGCTCATAAGCCACCTCCCCAATCCTCCTAAGTACCTTAAAAGGTCCAATAAACCGCGGACTCAACTTCCCTTTCTTTCCAAACTGCATAACACCCTTCATGGGCGAAACCTTCAGCAAGACCTTCTCATCAACCATATAAGACACATCTCGAACCTTCCGGTCTACATAACTCTTCTAACGCGACTGTGCTGTACGAAGCCTCTCCTGAATCAGCTTTACCTTCTCTAAGGCATCCTGAACCAACTCTGTCCCCAATAGCCTAGCCTCGCCGGGCTTGAACCAACGAACTGGAGATCTACACCGCCTCCCATACACCGCCTCATACGGAGCCATCTGAATGCTCGATTGATAAATGTTGTTGTAGGCAAACACTGCAAGCGGCAAAAATGCATCCCAAGAACCTCTAAAATCAATAACACAGGCACGCAACATGTCCTCCAATATCTGAATAATACGCTCGGACTGCCCGTCCGTCTGACGATGAAATGTTGTGCTCAACTCTACCTGCATACCCAACTCTCGCTGAAATATCCTCCAAAACTGAGAAGTAAACTGAGTACCTCTATCTGAGATATTAGACACTGGAACATCATGCAATCGAACAATCTCCCGGATAAAGATCCCTGCCAGCCGCTCCGAAGAATAGGTAGTACATACCGGAATGAAGTGCACGGACTTGGTCAGCTGATCCACAATCACCCAAATTGAATCAAACTTCTTCAAAGTCCGAGGAAGACCACTCACAAAATACATAGTGACTCTCTCCCACTTCCATTCGGGAATAATCATCCGCTGAAGTATGCCACCCGGTCTCTGATGCTCATATTTTACCTGCTGATAGTTGAGACACTGAGCCACAAATCCTACGATATCTTTCTTCATTCTTCTCCACCAATAGTGCTGCCTCAAATCCTGGTACATATTCGTGGCACCCGGATGAATGGAATACTGCGAGCTATGGGCCTCCTCCAATATCAACTCCCGAAGCCCATCCACATTGGGCAAACAAATCCGGCCCTGCATCCTCAACACACCATCCTCACCAATGGTCACGTCTCTGGCATCATCATGCTGGACCCTGTCCTTAAGGACAAGAAAATACGGATCATCATACTGGCGCTCTCTGATGCGATCATATAAGGAAGACTGAGAAACCATACAAGCCAACACCCGACTAGGCTCCGAAATATCTAGTCTCACCAACCGATTGGCCAAGGCCTGAACATCAGCTGCAAAGGGCCTCTCCCCAACTGGAATGTATACCAAACTCCCCATACTAACTGCCTTTCGGCTCAACGCATCGGCCACTATATTGGCCTTCCCCGGGTGATACAGAATGGTAATATCATAATCCTTAAGTAACTCTAGCCACCTCCGCTGCCTCAAATTAAGATCCTTTTGCTTGAACAAATGCTGAAGATTGCGATGATCGGTGAATACCTCACAAGATACACCATACAAGTAGTGCCTCCAAAATCTTCAGAGCATGAACTATAGCAGCCAACTCCAAATTATGTACATGGTAGTTCTTCTCGTGGGGCTTCAACTAACGAGAAGCATAAGCAATAACTCTACCCTCCTGCATCAATACACATCCGATCTCAACTCTCGAAGCATCACAATATACAATATAAGAACCCGAAGCTGATGGCAAAACCAATACTGGAGCTGTGGTCAAAGCTGTCTTGGGCTTTTAAAAGCTCTCCTCGCACTCGTCCGACCATACAAATGGAGCACCCTTCTGAGTCAACTTGGTCAAGGGCGATGCAATAGAGGAAAATCCCTGAACAAACTGGCAATAATAACCTGTCAAACCAAGGAAACTACGAATCTCTGTGGCTAAGGTCGGTCTACGCCAACTCTGAACCGCCTCTATCTTCTTCGGGTCGACCTGAATACCCTCGTTGGACACCATGTATCCCAAGAAGGCCACTGAACTGAGCCAAAAATCACACTTGGAGAAATTTGCATAAAGTTTCTCCTCCCTCAATCTCTACAATACCACTCGAAAATGCTGCACGTGCTCCTCCTGACTACGCGAATACACTAGAACATCATCAATGAAAACAATAACGAACGAATCCAGATAAGGCCGAAATACACTGTTCATCAAATGCATGAACGTTGCTGGGGCATTAGTCAGCCCAAAAGACATAACAAGAAACTCATAGTGTCCATATCTAGTCCTGAAAGCAGTCTTAATGATATATGAATCCCTAATCTTCAACTGGTAATAGCCCGAACGAAGATCAATCTTGGAGAACACCCTCGCTCCCTGAAGCTGGTCAAATAAATCATCAATGTGAGGCAGAGGGTACTTGTTCTTCACTGTTACTTTGTTCAATTGCTTGTAATCAATGCACATTCTCATGGTGCCATCCTTCTTCTTCACAAACAGAACTGGTGCACCCCACGGTGACACACTAGGCCAAATGAACCCCTTATCTAGGAGTTCCTGAAGCTGATCCTTCAATTCTTTCAACTCTGCTACTGTCATACGATATGGCGAAATGGAAATGGGCTGAGTGCCCGGCACTAGGTCAATACCAAAATCAATATCCCTGTCCGGGGGCATGCCCGACAGGTCTACAGAAAATACATCAGGAAACTCCCTCACAACTGGAATAGAATCACTGCTAGGAGTCTCGGCTCTAACATCCCTCACAAATGCCAAATATGAAAGGCAACCCTTCCCAACCATACGCTGGCTGGGCCTTTAAGAATGAAATCGCCCTACTAGGAACATAATCAGTCACACCACGCCACTCGATCCTTGGTGCACCCGGTATAACCAAAGTGACTGTCTTAGCATGATTGTCTAGAATAACATGACACGGAGATAACCAGTCCATGCCCAAAAAAACATCAAAATCCACCATGCTCAATAGCAATAGATCAACTCGGGTCTCTAGACCCCCAATAGTCACCAAACATGACCGATGCACATGGTCTACAACAATAGTATCGCCCACCGAGGTAGATACATGAACAGGTAAAGCAAGACACCCTCGGGACGTACCCAAATAATGAGCAAAATATGAGGACACAGAAGAATAGGTGGAACCGGGATCAAATAAGACTGAGGCATCTCTATGGCAGACTGAAATAATACCTGTAATGACAGTATGTGAAGTAATGGCATCTGTCTTGCCCTGAAGAGCATAAAAATGAGCCTGACCACTGCCTGATCGACCTCCACCTCTGGGGCGACCCTTGGATGTCTGACCCTCACCCCTAGCTGGCGCGGCGGGTGCTGAAGAAACTGGACCAGAAGATGAGGGCTGACCCCTCTACTAAGATAAGCCAGTAGCACGACGAGGACACTGCCTCCACATATGCCCAAACTCTACACACTCATAACAACTCCCAGGTGCTGGAGAATGGGACTGAAGGGAACCCCTCGCGCCGGAGTGACTAGCTGACGCACTCGGCCTAGAAGAACCCTGAACAGACGGGGCACGAGATGAACTCTATGCTGGAAGAGCACTGAGTGAAGGCTGACTCTGCTAAGAACCATGATAACCACGACCTAAAGATGCACCACAATACTCGGGACGAGCCAACTGAGCAGGCCTGAAAGAACGACCCCTACCATGCTGGAACTGGGCCCTCGAAGGAGCGCCACTATAACTGCCAAAACCTCAAGGCCTCTTGGCCTCCATCTCCTCTCGATTCTGACGGCGAACCGCCTCAATCTATCGAGCAATATCAACCACCTCTTTGAATGTAGCACCCAGTACTCTCTCTCTAGTCATAAGAACACTGAGATGGTAGTTAAGGCCATCAACAAATCTCCTAATACGCTCACGATCAATCGGAACCATCCAAATGGCATGACGAGCCAACTTTGAAAACCTCATCACATACTGAAACACAGTCATATCTCCCTACTGTAGCCACTCAAACTGCCTACGCAGCTCCTCTCTGCGGGGCTGCGGTACATACTTCTTCAAGAAGAGAGTGGAGAACTACTGCCAAGTCAAAGGTGCTGCACCAGCCAGCCTACGCCTCTCATACGCCTCCCACCAAGTGAAGGCAGCCCTAGTAAACTGAAAGGTGGTTAAAGCCACATTACTAGACTCGAGAATCCCTGCTGTACGGAGCATCCGCTGACATCTGTCAAGAAAACCATGGGCATCCTCTCCCTCAGCACCACTGAATGTCGGAGGCTGGAGTCTACCAAACCTCTCAAGATGACGCTGCTCATCCTCAGGCATAGCTGGAACCCTGAACTCCTGTACTGGTGCAACTGGCTGGGCTGGAGGTGCCTCTGGAGTCTGTAATCCCTGCACTACCTGCTCAGGCGTGCGAGCAGCGGGGGTCTAATTGCCTCCCCCAGCCTGCGAAGTAGCTGCTGCTGTGGTGGCTGAAACTGCCTGAGCTAGGCCGGTACAAACTGTCAAAATCTAAGCCAAGGCCTCCTGAACACCCGGGATCACAATGGGCACAGCTGGTGCCTGAACTGGTGCTATTGGAGCCTGGTCCCGAGCTGGGGCAACTGGAGGATCCATAGGTGTTGCCCCTACTGCTCTACCTCTACCACGACCACGACCGCATCCACGGCTTCTGGTGGCCTCAGTGGGTGGTACTGGTGGTCGTCCGTCACGTCCTGTAGCTCGTGTCCTCACCATCTGAGAGGATAGAATAAAGAGAAATTTAGTACTCGGATCAACAAGTTTGCACGACAAGAATTTCAAGAATGTGAAGTTTTCTTAAAGGTTCTGCAGCCTCCCGAGGATAAGTACTGACGTCTCTGTACTGATCCGCGAGACTCTACTAAACCAGCTCATGACTCGTGAGAACTAGTAACCTAGGCTCTGATACCAACTTGTCATGGCCCAATTCCCAAACCTGGCCGTGATGGCGCTTCTCGTGAAGATAAGGCCAGCCAGAACAACGCAAACACCTCTTTTAACAATTAATTAACATTAACAAATCCAAAACACGTGTAAAACAGTTATAAATGCGGAAACAGCGATAATAGCAATGGGAACCATCCCGACACAGCCCAAACCGGGGTGTCACAAGTCAGGAGCTACTACAGAGTTTGCTATAAGTCTACAGAGTATAATATTCGATACAATAGTCTGAAGAAAACATAAATGATGTAAGATAGGGGAGACAAGGGGCTGCAGACGTCAACAACTACCTCGTAACTCCAACTCGATACCTGGTCTGGAAGGAATCAGTGCTCAGATGCGGACTCTGCTATGCCTGAATCTGCACACAGGGTGCAGGGAGTAATGTGAGTACTCCGACCCAGTAAGTAATAATAATAAATAATAACTGAAGGTATGAAAACACATAAGTGCACAAGGCAATTCTATAACAGGCAGTAAATCACTTAAGGCAGTAAAACGGTACAGAGTCCAATGAATTCTCCTTTTAAAAATAGGTAAATCAGGTAAAACAATAAGTAAATAGTGAGTAGAAATCGGCCCCTCGGGCCCAGTATCAATCGCTCAGAACAGTATCAGCCCCTCGGGCTCAGTCTTAGTCACTCAGCATAATATCAGTCCCTCGGGCACACTCTCAGATCATATGGGTACCCGCAATCACTGTGGGTGTGCAGACTCCAGAGGGGCCCCTTACGGCCCAAGCGCTATATCAACATAAGGCCTGAAAGCCTTCTCACATCACTCATAAGGCCTGAAAGCCTTCTCACATGTGTCCCAGACATAGGTGGACTTAAAGATGGAAGATCATGTTAGAATCCCATAATTCTAGGTATTCTTTCCATCCAGTTTCCCAAATATGCATCATGACCAAAGAGATTTATTGGTTGAACGACATGAAAAAAAAACGTCGTAAAATTCATGGCCAGGCATACCATTTTATTTAAATAGTTGAGGATATGTCCTTGATGTTAAGAGTAATTGGGATGATCACATACCTCTCATTGACCTTGCTAATAATAACACCTACCATTTCAGTACCAAGATGGCACCGTGCGAAACTCTGTATGGGAGAAGGTGCAGATCGCCAATTGGTTGGTTCAAGTTGGTGATTGGGTGTTTCTAAAAGTTTCGCCTATGAAAGGCATTATGAGATTTGGGAAGAAGGGAAAGCATAGTCCCTACTATATTGGGCCATATAGAATATTGCGAAGGATCAGTCAATTAGCTTATGAGTTGGAGTTGCAACCAGAATTAGTGGTGGTATAACTAGTATTTCACGTGTCATGTTATAATATTCAAGTTTCCAGCACTCAAATACTCATGTCAGTTGAATAGCCAGAAACTCATGCCAGTTCAGTACTCAGATATTCATGTCAGTTCAGTACTCAAATACTCATGCCAGTTCAGTACTTAGATTGTGATGACCCAAAGGGTCATCACCCATTTTCTTACCCATTCTGTGCTTTCGAGGCCTTGAAAACCTCATTTAGGGTTTTCTTGATTCGCGTGAGTAGTCCGGACGCATAGCCGGAAAGCTTAAATATGAATTATGTGAGGAAAATGCTAAATTTTGATATTAAAATGAATAAATTTGACTTCGGTCAACATTTTGGATAAACGGACTCGGACCTGTGATTTGACAGTCCCGAAAGGTCCGTAGGAAAATATGGGACTTGGGCGTATGCCCGGAATCCAATTCCGAGGTCCTAAGCTCGAAAAATGAATTTTTGCGTGAAATTGTTTTTTAGAAATAATTAAGAAAATTGGAAATGAAATTTGATTAGAGGACAATGGTATCGGGCCCGTATTTTGGTTTTGGTGCCCGGTACAAGTCTTAAATATGATTTAAGCACTTTCTGTAAAGTTTGGTTGAAAACGGACGACATTTAACGTGTTTCGGACTTAAAATGGAAAATTGATATTTTATAAAAATTTGGAAGGAATCATGGATTTTGAGGCTTAATTCGATGTATATGATGTTATTTTAGCGATTTGATCGCACAGATAAGTCCGTAGGATGGTTTTGAGGTTGTGAGTATGTTTGGTTTGGAGTCCCGAGGGCTCGGGTGAGTTTTGGATAGGTGTCAGAGTGCATTTTGAACGTAGAGGAAAATCTGGTACCTTCAGTTCTGCAATTTTCGCATTCGCAAAGCAGGCCTCGCAAATGCGAGCCTGGCATCGCAAATGCGAGGAAGGGAAGTCCTGTAGCTGGGTCGCAAATGCGACCATTTGGTTCGCAAATGCGACGTTTCTGCTCGCAAATGCGAAGTCTGGGGTTTTCAAAAGGGTTCGCAAATGCGAATCCTGTCTCGCATTTCCCATATCAGGTCGGGTTCGCAATTGCAAACCCCAGTTCGCAAATCCCACATCTGAGGCCTGCATATTTTGCACTTAGCCGAATTTTGAACCATTTTTAACATTCTTTGAAAACACAAACTTCTCTGGGCGATTTTCCAAGAACAAGTTTTCTTCCAAATCAATTGTAAGTTAGTTTTTACTCATTTCTTTCAGTCATTAACGTCATTTAACATGTTTTCAACTTAAAATCAAAGATTTTCATCGGAGAAATTGGGGATTTTGGGTAGAACCTAGGTTTTTTTTCTAAAATTGGGGATTTGGACCTAAATTTGAGGTCCGATTTGAAAACAAATTATATATTTGGGCTCGTGGGGGAATGGGTAATCGGGTTTTGGTACGAACCTCAGGTTTTGACCATGTGGGCCTAGGGGAATTTTTGACCTTTTGGGTAAAACCTTGTAAAACTCATTTTCAAGCATTGGGGTTGATTCATTTAGTGTTTATTAATGTAATTAAGTAACTTGTGACTAGATTCAAGCGGATTGGAGGTGGAATCACGGGGTAAATCTATAGTTGAGTTCAAAGCATCGAGGTAAGTGTTTGGTTTAACCCTAACTTGAGGGATAAGGAGTTGAGTCTTAATTGCTATGTGGTATTTGTCGCGTACAATGTGTAGGCATGGTGACAAGTATCTACACGTTGGTGTCATGCATGACCGTGGGTCTTTAAATGGTAAATATTTTGAATTTGCTATATTCTAATGCCTTGGTGATGGTTTTTAATTGTTGGTGATGATTCTTAATTGTTGAGAAAGGTTTGTGAAAGTATACGAAATAATTGAATCCTTTGGAGCATTGGCTCAAGTGGGCAAGTGAGATATGAAATGAAAGTGAAAGAAGAGAATGAGTTGTTAAATTGTTCCCTTGCTGGGATGTTGAGGTTGTTGAGGTTATACCCTTGTCGGGATTAATTATTTTATTGTGTTCCCTTGCCGAGATTTCTATTATAAATTTGTTAATTCCCTTGCCCTTGTTTGTGATTGTTGTTTGGGTGAGGAAGAGTATTAAAGCACGAAGGGTGATGCCGTGCATTGTTTGTTTATTATAAGGAAAGAGTGTAAAGCACGAAGGGTGATGCCGTGCATTGTTTGTTTATCATAAGGAAAGAGTGTAAAGCACGAAGGGTGATGCCATGCATTGTTTGCTTATTATGAGGAAAGAGTTTTAAAGCACGACGTGTGATGTCGTGCCGCACGATGTACCATTCCGTGCCGATTCTATTGATTATATGTGAGGAACGAAAGTAAAAGCACGAAGGGTGATGTCGTGCACATGTTATTGCTTGGTAAGTATGAGAGTAAAAGCAAGAAGGGTGATGCCGTGCACTTGTTGATTTCTGTTTTCATTACTTATGATTGAGTTGTGTTATTCCTTTGTTACTGGATGACTCTTATTTGGAGATTGTTATTTCCCCACAGCATGCTCCCCCTCCTATACTATTTATCTGTCTTCGTATTTTGATTCCGCTGTATATATATGAAATTGCACGGGTTTATGTGGTAGTCCGATCTAGCCTCGTCACTACTTCGCCGGGGTTCGGCTAGGCACTTACCAGCACATGGGGTCGGTTGTGCTGATACTACACTCTGTGCTCTTTTGCACAGATCCAAGTTTTGGACAGCAGCAGCAGTAGCACGGGAGCCAGCCTTCAGTACAGCGAGATACCGAGGTAGCCTTACAGGCGTTCGCAGGCCCGGCGTCTCCTCTATCCTTTATTTTAGTCTGTTATCTCCTTGTACTCGAGACAAACAGTTATATTTTTTTTCAGACATTGTATTTAGTACTCTTAGTAGTTCGTGAGTGTTGTGATACCAGTCTTTGGTAGAGGCTTATGTTGAATTTTCCGCGTTTCTATTTAGTTTTCTTTACTTTAAGACTTCCGCTTACTTAATTAATACTGTTGCTCTTATATTATTGTCGATAATTGTTAAAATGAATTATGTTGTTAATGAAGAAGTAATTAAACTTGGCTTGCCTAGCTCCCTTTAGTAGGCACCATCACGACTCCCGAAGGTTGGAAATCTGGGTCATGACAAGTTGGTATCAGAGCTCTAGGTTACATAGGTCTCACAACTCACGGACAAGCTTAGTAGAGTCTGAGGGATCGGTACGGAGATGTCTGTATTTATCCCCAGAGGCTACAGAGTTAGGAAAAGTTTCACATTTGTTCTCTCCTGTCGTGCGGTTTGGTTTCTCAATGCTAATTGATTTTCTACTCTGTTCTCTTGCAGATGTCAAGAACACGCGCTTCCTTATCTACCGATCAGTAGTCCGAGCCCCAGGCAGCTCCCACTAGGGGCAGAGGGCGAGGATGAGGCCGTGCTAAAGGACGAGGTAGGGGTAGAGCTCAACCCCGAACAGCAGCACCAGCGGCGAAGCCTCAGGTTGAGTTTGAGGAGGAGGTTCCGGCCCCAGCAATTTCGGTGGGCCCAGCTCAGGTCCCAGAGGGGTTTAATGCTACCCCAGTTCTTCAGGACGCTCTAGTCCGATTGGTGGGCCTCATGGAGAGTGTCACCCAAGTAGGATTGCTTCCTGTAGCACCAGCCACTTCTCAAGCTCGAGGAGGAGCCCAGACTCCTGCTACAATCACTCTGGAGCTGGTAGCTCCCCAGGTTCAGATTCCAGTGGTTCAGCCAGCTATGGAAGTTCAGCCAGGGGGTGGTTTCTCAGACCGGCGTTGGAGCGGCTATGTTCGCAGATGTTTTGTGGAGGCTGGATAGGTTCACCAAGCTTTTCACATCTACATTCAGCGGTGCATCTACTAAGGATCCCCAGGATTACCTGGATAGTTGTCATGAGGTTCTTCGGAACATGGGGATCGTTGAGACGAATGAGGACGATTTCGCTACATTCCGGTTGTCTGGATCTGCCAAGACTTGGTGGAGGGATTTTTGTTTAGCTAGACCAGCAGGATCTCAAGCCTTGACATGGGAGCAGTTCACAAAACTATTTCTGGAGAAGTTTCTCCCCATTACTCAGAGAGAGGCTTATCGGAGGCAGTTTGAGCACCTCCAGCAGGGTTCCATTACGGTCACCCAGTATGAGACTAGGTTCATTGACTTAGCCTGCCATGCCCTTATTATACTCCCCACTGAGAGGGAGAGAGTGAGACGGTTTATTGATGGACTCATTTAGCCGATTCGTGTCCAGATGGCTAGAGAGGCGGGGAGTGATATCACTTTTCAGGAGGTGGCCAATGTGGCCCGGAGGATTGAGATGGTACTACCGCATGGGGGTGGTCATGGGGGAGACAAGAGGCCCCGCCATTCCGACAGATTCAGTGGTACTTCGTCTAGAGGTAGAGATTCATATGGTAGAGGCCATCCTCCTAGGTCCTTTCAGTCAGCTCTCCAGGTTTCTCATGGTGCACCAGGTGGCTGTGGTTCTCAGGCACACTATTCTGATCAGCAGCCATTCAGTGCACCGCCAGCTCCTATCAGCGCACCGCCACTTTAGAGTTTCTATGGAGGTCATTCAGGTCGACAGGGCCAGTAGACTCAGTAGCTGAGGGCTTGTTACACTTGTGGCGACACAGGATATATTGCCAGATTTTTCCCTCGGGCACCGAGCAGTTCTCAGCACCAGGGTTCTTGTGCCTTGGTTTACGCACCAGGTGCTCCACACCTAGCCCAGCCAGCTAGAGGCGGGGGTAAAGGTGCTAGAGGTAGAGGTAGAGGTCCTAGAGGTGGAGCTCAGGCCGCCAGGGGTGGAGGCCAGCCAACAATAGATCGACCTAGGGATATGGTTTAGGGTGGTGGGGACCGGCCTCGCTGTTATGCTCTTCAGGCAAGGTACGAGGCTTAGACTTCAGATGCAGTTATTACAGGTACGGTTCTGGTTTGTGATCGAGATGCTTCGGTACTATTTGATCCAAGGTCTACCTATTCATATGTTTAATCTTATTTTGCATCGTGCTTGGTCATGCCTATTTATGCATTGGGAATTCCTATTTATATGTCTACACGGGTGGGTGACTCTATCATAGTCGATCGAGTCCATCAGTCTTGTATTGTAATGATTGGGGTTCTGGAGACTCGTGTAGATTTGTTGCTCTTAGATATTGTTGACTTCGATATCATATTGAGGATGGACTGGTTATCACCCCATCATGCTATCTTGGACTGCCATGCCATGATTGTTACCTTAGCTTTGCTGGGTATGCACCATTTAGAGTGGAGAGGTACTCCAGGTCATTCTACCCGCAGCGTTATTTCGTATGTGAAGGCTCGACGTATGGTCGATAAGGGGTATCTGGCCTACTTGGCTTATGTTCGTGATTCCAGTGCTGAGGTCCCTCCTATTGATTTTGTGCCTATTGTCCGGGAGTTTCCCGATGTTTTCCCTTCAGACCTACCGGGTATGCCACCCAACAGGGACATTGATTTTTGTATTGATTTGGCTCCGGGCACTCAGCCCATTTCTATCCCGCCATATCGTATGGCCCTACCGGGGTTGAAAGAGTTAAAGGACCAGTTGCAAGATTTGCCCGAGACGGGTTTTATTAGACCCAGTGTTTTGCCTTGGGGTGCACCGGTGTTATTTGTTAAGAAGAAGAATGGATCAATGAGGATATGCATAGTTACCGGCAATTGAACAAGGTAACGGTCAAGAATAAGTATCCACTGCCGAGGATTGATGATTTGTTAAACCAGCTTCAGGGTGCCAGGGTATTCTCCAAGATTGACTTGCAATCTGGCTACCATCAGTTGAGGATTAGGGCATACGATGTCCCTAAGACTGCTTTCTACACTCGGTACGGGCATTATGAGTTCTTGGTCATGTCATTCGGGTTGACCAATGCCCCATCAACGTTTATGGAGTTGATGAATCGAGTGTTCAGGCCTTATTTGGACTTGTTCATGATATTGTTTATTGATGATATTTTGATATACTCCCGCAGCCAGGAGGAGCACGAGCAACACCTTAGAGTGGTTCTTCAGACTCTGAGGGATAGCCAGTTATATGCCAAGTTCTCCAAGTGTGAGTTCTGGCTGAGTTCAGTTGCGTTTCTGGGTCACGTTGTATCTGCAGAGGGTATTTAGGTGGAATCGAAGAAGATTGAGGCAGTCAAGAATTGACCTAGACCAGCATCAACTATAGAGATTCAGAGTTTCTTGGGACTGGCAGGCTACTATCGTCGATTCATTGAGGGGTTTCATCTATTGCAACCCTGATGACCAGGTTGACCCAGAAGGTTGCCCAGTTCAGGTGGTCTGATGAGTGTGAGGCGAGCTTTCAGAAGCTCAAGACAGATTTGACCACGAAACCGGTATTGGTTTTGCCCACAAGATCAGGGCCTTATACAGTCTATTGTGACGCTTCCCGTATTAGGCTTGGTGTAGTGTTGATGCAGGATGGCAAGGTCATTGCCTATGCTTCGAGGCAGTTGAAGATTCATGAGAAGAACTATCTAGTGTATGATTTAGAGTTGGCAGCCACAGTTCACGCATTGATGATTTAGAGGCATTATCTGTATGGCGTGGCGTGTGAGGTGTTCACTGATCACAAGTCTTCAGTACTTGTTCAAGCAAAAGGAGTTGAATTTGAGGCAGAGGAGGTGGTTGGAGTTGTTGAAGGATTATGATGTCACCACTTTATATCATCCGGGGAAGGCCAATTTGGTGGCCAACGCTTTGAGTAGGAAGTCATCCTGTATGGGAATTCTTGCTTATATTCCGGTCAGTCAGAGGCCTCTTGCTTTGGATGTTCAGGCCTTGGCCAATCAGTTTGTGAGACTGGATGTTTCTGAGCCCAATCGTGTGTTAGCTTGCATGGTCGCTCGTTCTTAATTATTGGATCATATACGTGACCGGTAGTTTGATGATCCCTATTTGTGTATCCTTAGAGACACGGTGCAGCGTGAAGGTGCCCAGCAGGTTACCTTAGATACGGATGGAGTTTTGAGATTGCAGGGGCAAGTTTGTGTGCCCAATGTGGATAGGCTTCGAGAGTTGATTTTAGAGGAGGCCCATAGTTCCTGGTACTCTATTCATCCGGGCACCGCGAAGATGTATTTGGATTTTTGGCAACATTATTGGTGGCGTAGAATGAAGAAGGATATTGTAGCATATGTGGCTCGTTGTTTTAATTGTCAGCAGGTTAAGTATGAGCATCAGAGGCCTGGTGGTTTATTTCAGAGGATTGAGCTTCCCGAGTGGAAGTGGGAGGGGATCCCTATGCACTTCGTTACTGGACTTCCGCTGACTCGGAAGAAGTACGATGGGATATGGGTCATTGTTGATAGGCTGACCAAGTCAGCGCATTTCATTCCTGTGGCAGTCTCATATTCTTCTAAGAGGTTTGCTGAGATCTATATTCGGGAGATTGTTCGCTTTCATGGTGTGCCCGTGTGTATCATTTCGGATCGGGGTACACAGTTTACCTTGCGCTTCTGGAGAGCGGTGCAGCGGGAGTTGGGCACATGGGTTGATTTGAGCACAGCATTTCACCCAGACAGACGGTCAGTCCGAGCAGACTATTCAGATTCTAGAGGATATGCTTCGAGCTTGTTTTATTGACTTTGGAGGTTCGTGGGATCAGTTCTTGCCTTTAGCGGAGTTTGCCTACAATAACAACTACCAGTCGAGCATCCAGATGGCTCCTTATGAGGCTATATGGTAGGCGGTGTCGGTCTCCAGTTGGATTGTTTAAGCCGGGAGAGGCTCGGTTGTTGGGTACAGATTTGGTTCAGGAGGCCTTGTCCAAGGTCAAGATCATTCAGGATAGGCTTCGTTCAGCTCAGTCTAGGTAAAAGAGTTATGCAGACCACAAGGTTCGAGATGTGGCATTTATGGTTGGTGAGCGGGTACTACTCTGAGTGTCGCCTATGACGGGCGTGATGAGATTTGGGAAGAAGGGAAAGCTTAGCCCTAGGTTCATTGGTCCGTTTGAGATTCTTGATCGAGTGGGAGAGGTGGCTTATAGACTTGCATTGCCGCCTAGCTTATCAGCCGTGCATCCAGTTTTTCATGTATCCATGCTTCGGAGGTATCACGACGATCCAGCCCACGTGTTAGATTTAAGCATTGTCCAAATGGACAAGGACTTGTCTTACGAGGAGGAGCCGGTAGCTATTTTGGACCGGCAAGTTCTTCAGTTGAGATCCAAGAGTTTTCCTTTTGTTCGTGTTCAGTGGAGAGGTCAGCCTCCTGAGGCATCGACCTGGGAGTCCAAGTCTGATATGCGGAGTCATTATCCTCATCTTTTTCCCGACTCAGGTACTTTCTTTTGTCCGTTCGAGGACGAACGGTTGTTTTAGAGGTGGAGAATGTGACGACCCAAAGGGTGATCACCCATTTTCTTACCCATTCTGTACTTTTGAGGCCTTGAAACTTGATTAGGGTTGCCTCGATTTGCATGCGCAGTCCGGGCGCCTAGCCGGAAAGCTTAAATATGAATTCTGTGAGAAAAATGCTAAATTTTGATATTAAAATGAATAAATTTGACTTCGGTCAATATTTTGGGTAAACGGACCCGGACCCATGATTTGACGGTCCCGGAGGGTCCGTAGGTAAATATGGGACCTGGGCGTATGCCCGGAATCGAATTCCGAGGTCCCAAGCCCGAGAAATGAATTTTTATGTGAAATTATTTTCTGGAAATAATTAAGGAAATTGGAAATGAAATTTGATTAGAAGACTATGGTATCGGGCCCATATTTTGGTTCCGGCGCCCGGTACAAGTCTTATATATGATTTACGCACTTTCTGTAAAGTTTGGTTGAAAACGGACGTCGTTTGACGTGTTTCAGACTTAAAATGGAAAATTGTTGTTTTATGAAAATTTGGAAGGAATCATGGATTTTGAGGCTTAATTCGTTGTATATGATGTTATTTTGGCGATTTCATCTCACGGATAATTCCGTAGGATGGTTTTGAGGTTGTGTGTATGTTTGGCTTGGAGCCCCGAGGGCACGGGTGAGTTTTGAATAGGTGTTGGAGTGCATTTTGAACTTAGAAGAAAATCTTGTACCTTCAGTTCTGCAATTTTCGCATTTGCGAAGCAGGCCTCGCAAATGCGAGCTCACAAATGCGAGCCTCGCATTGCAAATGCGAGGAAGGGAAGTCCTGTAGCTGGGTCGCAAATGCGACCATTTGGTTCGCAAATGCAAAAGTGAGCCAGACGCAAATGCGACGTTTCTGCTCGCAAATGCGAAGTCTGGGGTTTTCAAAAGGGTTCGCAAATGCGAACCCTGTCTCGCATTTCCCATATCAGGTCGGGGTTCGCAACTGCGAACCCCAGTTTGCAAATCCCACATCTGAGTCCTGCATATTTTACACTTAGTCGAATTTTGAACCATTTTTAACATTCTTTCAAAACACAAACTTCTTTGGGCAATTTTTCAAGAACAAGTTTTCTTCCAAATCAATTGTAAGTTAGTTTTTACTTGTTTCTTTCAATCATTAACGTTATTTAACATGTTTTCAACTTAAAATCAAGATTTTCATGGGAGAAATTGAGGGTTTTGGGTAGAACCTAGTTTTTTTCTTCTAAAATTGGGGATTTGGACCTCAATTTGACGTCTGATTTCAAAACAAATTATATATTTGGGTTCGTGGGGGAATGGGTAACCGGGTTTTGGCTCGAACCTCGAGTTTTGACCACGTGGGCCCTGGGGAATTTTCTACCTTTTTGGGTAAAACCTTGTAAAACTCATTTTCAAGCATTGGGGTTGATTCATTTAGAGTTTATTAATGTAATTAAGTAACTTGTGACTAGATTCGAGCGGATTGGAGGTGGAATCACGGGGTAAAGCTATAGTTGAGGCTTGAGTTGAGTTCAAAGCATCGAGGTAAGTGTTTGGTTTAACCCTAACTTGAGGGATTAGGAGTTGAGTCTTAATTGCTATGTGGTATTTGTCGAGTACGATGTGTAGACATGGTGACGAGTATCTACACGTTGGTGTCTAGCATGACCGTGGGTCTTTAAATTGTGAATATATTGAATTCACTATATTCTAATGCCTTGGTGATAGTTTTTAATTGTTGAGAAAAGTTTGTGAAAGTATACGAAATAATTGAACCGTTTGGAGCATTGGCTCAAGTGGTCAAGTGAGATATGAAATGAAAGTGAAAGAAGAGAATGAGTTGTTAAATTGTTCCCTTGCCGGGATGTTGAGATTGTTGAGGTTATGCCCTTGCTTGGATTAATTATTTAATTATGTTCCCTTGCTGGGATTTCTATTATAAATTTGTTATTTCCCTTGCCCTTGTTTGTGATTGTTGTTTGGGGTGAGGAAGAGTGTTAAAGCACGAAGGTTGATGCCGTGCATTGTTTGTTTATTATAAGGAAAGAGTGTAAAGCACGAAGGGTGATGCCATGAATTGTTTGTTTATTGTAAGGAAAGAGTGTAAAGCACGAAGGGTGATGTCGTGCATTGTTTGTTTATTGTAAGGAAAGAGTGTAAAGCACGAATGGTGATGCCGTTCATTGTTTGCTTATTATGAGGAAAGAGTGTTAAAGCACGAAGGGTGATGCCGTGCCGCACGATGTACCATTCCGTGCCGATTCTATTGATTATATGTGAGGAATGAGAGTAAAAGCACAAAGGGTGATGTCGTGCACATGTTATCGCTTGGTGAGTATGATAAAAGCACGAAGGGTGATACCGTGCACTTGTTGATTTCTGTTTTCATTACTTATGATTGAGTTGTGTTATTTCTTTGTTACTGGACGACTCTTATTTGGAGATTGTTATTTCCCCACAGCATGCTCCCCCTCCCATACTGTTTATCTATCTTCGTATTTCGATTCCGCTGTATATATATGAAATTGCACAGGTTTATGTGGTAGTCCGGTCTAGCCTCGTCACTACTTCGCCGGTGTTAGGCTAGGCACTTACCAGCACATGGGGTCGGTTGTGCTGATACTACACTCTGTGCTCTTTTGCACAGATCCAGGTTTTGGACAGCAGCAGCAGTAGCACGGGAGCCAGCCTTCAGTCCAGTGAGATACCGAGGTAGCCTTGCAGGCGTCTGCAGGTCCGGCGTCTCCTCTATCCTTTATTTTAGTCTGTTATCTCCTTGTACTCGAGACAAATAGTTATATTTTTTTTCCAAACATTGTATTTAGTACTCTTAGTAGTTCGTGAGTGTTGTGACACCAATCTTGGGTAGAGGCTTATGTTGAATTTTTCGCGTTTCTATTTAGTTTTCTTTACTTTAAGACTTCCGCTTACTTAATTAATACTGTTGCTTTTATATTATTGCCGATAATTGTTAAAATGAATTATATTGTTAATGAAGAAGTAATTAAACTTGGCGTGCCTAGCTCCCATTAGTAGGCGCCATCACGACTCCCGAAGGTGGGAAATCCGGGTCATGACACAGATAATCATGTCAGTTCAATACTCAGATATTCAAGTCCATTCAATACTCAGCTACTCATGTCAGTCCAATACTTAGATATTCATGCCAGCTTAGTACGCTGATGATATTGATGTTAGTTCAATTCTCAAATATTCGTGCTAGTTCAATATTCAGATAACCATGTTAGTTCAGTATTCACATATTTATGGCATATCAATATTCAGTCAATGCAGTTCAGTTCAGTATCTCAGCAGTTCAGTGATCATGTAGTCATTATGTTTAGTATGCAAGTGTTAATGAAAGTTCATGGTTGCGCCAAACCCGTTTAATGCCGGAGTTAGCAGAAGTTACAGTCAGGACAATCATTCGAGGACGAATGATCCCAAGGGGGACATACGGATTAGGTATGAATGAGTTAAATGAGTAGTAAGGTTATATTTTGGACATATTAAGTCCTATCGGGATGATTATGAATGAAAATAGTTGTTTCCAAATCAAGAAAGAAAGTGAGGTACATAAGATTTGAAAAAATCACCTAAGTTTGCAGAAGGCCTGTTTTCTAGTATGTTTTAGTGAAAATGTGTGAGGAAACTGGAAAAACTCAAAGCATGAAAATTGTAGGTCTTTCAAGTAGCTTTTCAACGATACATTGTGGAGTCCAAACAGAGCTCTGTGCAAAACGTTATGTCCGTTTTACAGTATGGTATGCAACCATCGCGGTCCTGCCGCGTTTTGCCGCGACCGCGGTGGCGAGGCAATGTTCCAGCGGTTTACCGCAGTCGCGACCGCGGCCGCGCCAACTGGGACGCAGTGGACGACTTGGGAAGTTATTTTTTTAGCCCTATTTCGTCCCCCACAATACAACTAGAATTCTAGAAAAAAGCGACCAAAAAATTGCGACCAACGTTGGTCTGTCAAAGAAAAGCGACCAAAGTTGGTCGCCAAGATGGAGAAAATAACTAAATAATTATTCTAAATAAACTAGCGACCAAGTTTGGTCGCCACTTGGTCGCTACTTTGGTAAAAATATTGACCGGACTGGTCAGACTTGGTTGGTCAAAGAAATACTCAAATTAGCGACCAACATTGGTCGCAAAAGTGGGACCCACTTATAAAATTTTATTAATTATATTTTTAATTTAAAAAAATTATAAAATATAAATAAATAAAATTTAAAATTAGTGACCAAAGTTGGTCGCTTCCTAAAGGGGAAGCAGATAGAGACCAACTTTGGTCACCAAATTGGGACCCAGTTATAAAATTTTAATAATTATTTTATTATTTAAAAAATATATAAAATATAAATAAATATAATTCTAAATTAGCGACCAACGTTGGTCGCTTTACATATAGAGACCAACTTTGGTCGCTAATCTGGGACCCAGTTCTAACGTTTAATAATTATATTATTATTTTTAATATTATATAAAATACAAAATAAATCTTATTTAAAAATTTAGCGACCAACTTTGGTCGCTAATGTTAATTCCTGGGTAATTAGCGACCAAAGTTGGTCTTTTGCAGGCCAATATTGGTCAAAACTAAAATAACTTTTGTATTTACTATCTAAATAATATAAATGTAAGCCGTTAACACTTTTATAATACAAGGGATGAATAGACTAAAATATACTCTAACATGCTATATATGCAATTAATGGAAGAATAGATTGAATTATACTCTAACATGCTATATATATATAAGAACATGAAGCGCTCTGAACACATGGCCGGGTTCATTTAGGTATTTATATACTTGTAAATTGAATTAAAAAACTAAATTAATATATATATATATATATACACACACACACACACTCGGAACACATGGCCGGGTTCATTTAGGTATTTATACACTTGTAAATTGAATTAAAATACTAAATTAATACTATATATATATATATATATATATATATATATGAGATTTGCGCATGCTTGTATTGAGACTATTTGGGATTGATATTCGCTCTCCCCGACTTGAGATAATTGGAAACTATTTGATTATAAATGTTGAGACTTTTAATATAAAAAGGAACTTTCACCTAATCATGATTTACTTGAAATTACTGTCATTCTAAATAAATGCTTGCTTATTCGTATTAATAATATATTATTATTAGACCACTAGTAAGTAGTGAAGTCGACCATCTCGTCTCTACTTCTTCGAGATTAGACGGGATACTCATTGGGTACACTAGGCGTAGCAGCATGGTTGATACGGAGACTTAGGGAAGCTGCACTTCTCGAGGCGACCCGCAGCCAGCAGAGTCTCTTTCAGTTTTCTGTATTTATTTTCTGTCCAATATTGTATTCCGGACAGTTGTTGTATTATATTATTTCCTAAAAATTGCTCATGCACTCGTGACACTGGGTTCTGGGATGGTTGTAGGATTGTTCAATATTGAATTGATTAAAAACATTTTTCTTATTTCAATTAATTTCATTAGTTGTTGTTTAACTGTATAAAAGGTTCAATTTCCATAAGTTTTAAAACAAGAAGTTTCTAGTTATTGGTTGTTGGCTTGCCTGACAATGGTGTCCGGCGCCATCACGACCCTTAGTGGATTCTGGGTCGTGACAAAATGGTATCAGAGCACTAGGTTCGCTTAGGTCTCACGACTCATGAGCAAGTCTAGTAGAGTCTCACGGATCGGTACGGAGACGTCTGTACTTATCCTCGGGAGGCTACAGGGCTGTTAGGAGTACTTCCCTTCTTGATTCCTCATCTTGCGATTTGATTCCTGGAGGCTTATTGTCACGGCCCTAGTTCGCCCTCCGTGAACATGTCGTGATGGCACCTAGTTCCTATAACTAGGTAAGCCTAACAATGCGGAAAACAAGATAACTTGCGGAATAAATTATTCAAAAATGATAAATTAAAACAAAACTGTATAAAAGATGCCGCTCGGCATATATTACTCAATAATGAGGAAGTCTACAATATCACCCCAAAACCCGAAAACTCATGGGAACACATGCTAATAGAAAGTAAATACATAGCTCTAACTCCAGAATGTCTAAAACGAACAGTACGAAAAGGAGAAAGTTAACTGCTAAAGCTATAATAAGAAAGAGACTCCAGGTCTGCGGACGCGGCAGATGTACCTCGAAATCTCTGCTAGATCTCTCCGCCTCGAGGTTGATACGCCTGGGCAGAGCTACCTGGATCTGCACATGAAAAACATGCGCAGAAAGGGCATGAGTACACCACAACGGTACTCAGTAAGTGCCAAGCCTAACCTCGGTTGGGTAGTGACGAGGAAGGTCAGGGCCCTACTGAGATAAGCATAATATATGATAGGATAAGGAAAACAGTATAGATAAAGTCTACAGCAAGAATCTAAATAGGATAAATAAGGAAAGCGGTAATAGAAAGCAGAAACAAAACAATATAAGGAGTACTGCTCACAACAGGAAATAATAGTCGGGGATCTTTTGGTATCCCGAGGATCTCTTGGTATCCTCATCATATACACGAGGGATCTCTTGGTGTCACGACCCAATTCCCGAACCCGATCGTGATGGCGCCTCTCGTGAAGATAAGGCCAGCCAACAAACCCATATCGCCTTTTCAAAAATAGTTAAACATTAATACAGTTTAAATATGATTTAATGATATAACTAACGGAAGCACAACCCGACACAACCCTAATCGGGGTGTCACAAGTCAAGAGCATCTATTAGAGTGTGAATATAGTTCTACAAGGCCTAAAAATACATGGAACAGGAATAATGAACAAAGAGAGAGAAGCGGCGCTGCGAACGCTGGCAGTTACCTCGCTAAACTCCTATAGCTCAGCCTCCAATCAGCCAAAACCCGCTACCAGGTGAATAAATACCTGCATCTGCACATGAGGTGCAGGGAGTAAAGTGAGTACTCCAACTCAGTGAGTAATAAGGTAAATAGTAACTGAGCAGTAAGAAATCACGCAAGGCAAACCATTATGCTGTACAGAGCAGTGTAAAATCTTTTGAGAAAAATAATGAAGCTGCGAAATCTTTAGAAATATCTTAGCTCAGTTTAAACCTCTTTTGAAAATGACTTCTTGAATGATTATGCCCTGATTGCAAAACAGTTAGTGCCGATAAGCACATAAAATCCACCACTCGGGCACAAATACCACAGTATAACAGGTAAAATGACAAGTAAATATAAAAGATGAACACATAAAAGTTCGCCCCTCGGGCTACCTTACAATCACTCATATCAGCCCCTCGGGCTCACTCTCAGAATATTATTAGCCCCTCGGGCTACCTCACAGTCCCTCGTATCAGCCTCTCGGGCTCACTCTTAGAATAGTATTAGCCCCTCGGGCTACCTCACAGTCCCTCATATCAGCCTCTCGGGCTCACTCTTAGATTAGTATCAGCCCCTCGGGCTACCTCACAGTCACTCGTATCATCCCCTCGGGCTCACTCTCAGAATAATGGGTACCCGTGCTCACTGTGGGTGTGCAAACTCCGGAGGGGCCTCTTACGGCCCAAGCACTATATCAAGCCACCTCGTGGCATCATCACTCGGCACTCGGCCTCACATCACTCGTTACTCGACCTCACATCACTCAAGCCACCTCGTGGCATATAAATGTATCTCAGGCCCCCAGCCTCATATCACTCAGCATATCCTCACATATAGCCCTCGGCCTCACTCAGTCCGAAAATCATCACAAGCCCCTCGAGCATTAGTAAAACAGTAGTTCTCAGCCCAAAACATCATTTAGAAATATCATTTAAGTTTCAAATCTGAGTAAAAGTGGCTGAGTTTGTAAAACAGTAGATATCAAGTGGACTGAGTTCAAGTAATAGATCAAACAGTGAGGAAATAGTGATAAAAATCCCCGAAGGGTTCAAACAATTGGCACGAACCCAAATATGGCAATCAGCCCAAATCATGGTGATAACAAATAAGTTTCAGTCAATTACGCAGTAAAATCATCAATCGGGACGGATTAAGTCACAATCCCCAACGGTGTTGTGCCCCACGCTCACTATCCGGCGTGCAAGTCACCTTAACATATCACTACCATGTGCAATACGGGGTTTCAAACCCTCAGGATATCATTTACAATCATTACTCACCTCGAACCGGCGAAACTCTAGCTCGACGCCTTTGCCCCTCAAATCGACCTCCACGCGCGTCGAATCTTTCCAAAACCAGAACGAATACGTCACAATATGCTAAGGGAACAAAGCCCAAGCGAAAACAATCGAAAAAAATATCAAAATCCCAAAATTAGCAAAACTCGAGACCCGAGACCCGAGACCCGAGACCCGAGACCCGAGCCCACTTCTCGAAACCCGGAAAAAGTTACAAAATATGAAGCCCCATCTAACTATGTGTCCAACCATACAAATTTTACCAAAATCCGACAATAATTCGGCCTCCAAATCTAGAATTTTTATTTTTGAAGGGTTTACAAATTTTCTCCAATTTCTTCCATTTGATTCACTAATTCTTGATGAAAATAACCATGGAATCATTAAATATAATCACTTTTGGATATAGAACACTTACTCCAATCCATATGGTGAAAATTGCTTCGAAAATCGCTTCAATCCGAGCTCCATAGCTCCAAAAATGAGAAAACTCTTGGACTGCTCGAATTATACACTGCCCAAAAATTTAAGTATTTTTTTTACTGTTCACTGCAGATACGGGATTACTGTTCACCGCAGATGCGGTGAACATATCAGCAATTGCCCAGAAATTTTTAGTAGCTTTTTATTTCACTAAAAATGCTCTAACTCAATCATACGAACTCAGAATTCGACAATTCTCGTTTCTATGAGTCACAAATAATGATACGAACATATTCCTTCAATTGAAACTCAATTCGGAGCTCGTTTGCTCAGTGCAATATCCATTTTGCTCGTTAAACAATTAACTCATGATTCACGTCAAAACCCCAATCGCGACTTGATGAAATTAGACCAAACTTTCCAGATCACTCCTATAATTCATTATCAAAATTCCGGAAGTCTCAAAATCAAATTTTGATCTCTAGAACTAAAAATGGACCTTTGGATCTTTACGTGCTTATATTCAAAACGCCAAAATCTTCCAAAAACTCTTCCAAAACATATCCGAGCCTCATGGGACCCCGACCAAACATGCCAACACACCCCATAACATAATTCAAACTTGTTCCAACCTTCGGAATGCTAAAAACAACATCAAAATATCAAATCACCCTCAGATTCAAGCTTAAGAATTCCAAAACTTTCGAATTCTGAATTCGATCAAAAAGTCTATCAAACCTTGTCCGAATGACCTGAAATTTTGCACACACATCCCAAATGACATAATGAAGCTACAACAACTCTCAGAATTCCATTCCGACCCCCGGATCAAAATCTCACCTATCAACCGGAAATCGACAAAATACTAACTTCGCCAATTCAATCCAAATTCTACACCGAACCTCCAAAACCAATTCTGATCGCACTCCTAAGTCCCAAATAACCCCACGGAGCTAACCAAACAATAAAAAATCCAATCCAATATCAATTAAAAACAAGTCAAATCTTGGTCAAACCTTTCAAATTTCAAGCTTCAACTAAGAACTGTTTTTCCAAATTCGTTCTGATTAACCTGAAACTTAACACCAACGATTTACATAAGTCATAATACACCACACGGGGCAAGTCATGCCCGAGAACTGGCGATCAAAGTGCAAAAGCTCAAAACGACCGGTCGGGTCGTTACACTTGGTATCCTTATCATATACATGAGGGATCTCTTGGTATCCCGAGGATCTCTTGGTATCCTCAAAACTTACATTTACATGTGCTAGGGATCTGTTGATATCCCGCACCCTCAGTCTAGAACATAACAAGTACAGGGGGATCTCCCGGGATGCCGTCCCGTAGTCCAAATTTAAAACACACAATAACAACCCAAAACATTAGGATAAATGCTAAACTCAGAACAAGTAATAGAAAATCCTAGCCTAACATGCTTCACGTAGTACAAACAAGATAGTTTAAGCACTTAAGCAAGTAAGTCAAATAAACAGGCTTCTCTAAACTAGCATAGGATAAACTTGCAATTCAAAATAAACAGATAAGCAGGAAAAACTCAATTTAAATATTCCAAGTGAAAATGGATTTCCAACAGTTAGCTCAAGTACGCGCTCGTCACCTCACGTACGAGGCTTTCAAATATCAAATATCATGTCATAAGGGGAAGAGGTCCCCCACAAAAGGTTAGACAAGTTAATAGGGGATCGGGGCGTTAATTCTTAAGACGACCGGCCGGGTCATCACATCCTCCTACACTTAAACATTCGTTAGTCCTCGAACGAGCATCGAGAACATACCTGATATAGTGAAAAGATAAGGGTAACTGCTGTGCATATCCTGCTCGGTCTTCCAGGTCGCTTCCTCGCCCGGCTGACCCCGCCACTGAACCTTTACTGAAGCAATGTTCTTTGACCTCAACTTTCTGATCTGTCTGTCCAATATAGCCACTAGCTCCTCAACATAGGATAGATCCTTGTCCATTTGGACTGAACTGAAATCCAACATGTGTGACGGGTCATCGTGATACCTCCGGAGCATCGAAACATGAAATACCGAATGAACCCCGGCCAAGGTGGGAGGTAAGGCAAGCTCATAAGCAATCTCCCCAACTTGCCTCAAAATCTCAAAAGGGCCAATAAACCTCGGACTCAACTTCCCTTTCTTCCCAAACCTCATGACGCCTTTCATAGGCGAAACCCGAAGCAGAACCCGCTCACGAACCATATACAAAACATCACGAACCTTCCTGTCTGCATAGCTCTTTTGTATGGACTGGGCTGTATGGAGTCTTTCCTGAATCACCTTAACCTTCTCCAATGCATCCTGAACCAACTCTGTTCCCATTAGCCTGGCCTCACCCGGCTCAAACCAGCCCACCGGAGATCTACACCTCCTACCATATAAAGCCTCATACGACGCCATCTGAATGCTGGACTGATAACTATTGTTGTAAGCAAACTCCGCCAATGGCAAGAACTGATCCCAAGACCCTTTAAACTCAATCACACACGCACAGAGCATATTTTCAAGAATCTGAATGGTGCGCTCGGACTGTCCATCCATCTGGGGGTGAAATGTTGTGCTCAACTCCACTCGAGTACCTAGCTCCAGCTGCACGACTCTCCAGAACCGCGATGTAAACTGAGTACCTCTGTCTGAAATGATAGAAACTAGAATACCATGTAGACGGACGATCTCCCAGATATAAATCTCCGCCAACCGCTATGATGAATAAGTGGTACACACATGAATAAAGTGAGCGGACTTGGTCAGCCGATCCACAATAACCCAAATGGCATCAAACTTCTTCAAGGTCCGTGGGAGTCTAGACACAAAGTCCATGGTGATGCGCTCCCATTTCCACTTCGAAATCTCTATCTGCTGAAGTAACCCACCCGGCCGCTGGTGCTCATACTTCATTTGCTGGCATTTGAGTCATCTAGACACATAACCAACTATATCTTTATTCATCCGCCTCCACCAATAGTGCTGCCTCAAGTCCTGATACATCTTCGCGGCACCCGGATGGATGGAATACCGCGAACTATAGGCCTCTGCTAAAATCAACTCTCGAAGCTCATCAACATTGGGCACACAAATCCGGCCCTGCATCCTCAATACACCGTCATCTTCGATGGTCACATCTCTGGCATCACCACGCTAAACCTTGTCCTTAAGGACTAGCAAATGAGAGTCATCATACTGCCGCTCCCTGATACGATCAAATAAGGAAGACCGGGAAACCACACATGCTAGAACCCGACTGGGCTCCGAAAGATCCAATCTCACAAATTGGCTGGCTAAGGCCTGCACAACCATCGCCATAAGCCTCTCTAAAGCTGTTAAATATGCCAAACTCCCCAAACTCTCTGCCCGGCAACTCAAGGCATCCGCCACCACATTGCCTTGCCCGGGTGATACAAAATAGTAATATCATAATCTTTCAGCAACTCTAACCACCTCCTCTGACGCATGTTTAGATCCTTTTGCTTGAACAAGTGCTGCAAACTTCGATGGTCAGTATAGATCTCACAAGGCACACCGTACAAATAATGACGCTAGATCTTCAAGGCATGAACAATAGCAGCTATCTCAAGGTCGTTGACAGGGTAATTCTTCTCATGTATCCTCAACTGTCTGGATGCGTAGGCAATCACCCTACCATCCTGCATCAACACCGCTCCGAGGCCAACTCTTGAGGCATCACAATAGACACTATAAGACCCCGAACCGGTAGGCAACATCAAAATTGGGGCTGTAGTCAAAGCTGTCTTGAGCTTTTGAAAGCTTGCCTTACACTCTTCTATCCACTAAAATGAGGCACCCTTCTAGGTCAATCTAGTCATAGGGGCCGCAATCGATGAAAATCCCTCCACAAAACGACGGTAGTAGCCCGCCAAACCAAGGAAACTACGAAACTCTGTAGCTGAAGAGGTCCTAGGCCAACTCTACATGGCCTCTATCTTCCTCAAATCCACCCGAATGCCCTCACTCGATACCATGTGGCCTAAGAATGCCACAGAAATCAACCAAAATTCACATTTCGAGAACTTTGCATATAACTTCTTCTCTCTCAGGGTCTGAAGCACTGTCCTCAGGTGTTGCTCATGATCTTCCCGACTCCGGGAGTATACAAGAATATCATCTATGAAGACAATGACGAACGAGTCGAGATATGGCCTGAACACAGTGTGCATCAAATGCATGAAAGCTGCAGGGGTATTGGTCAGCCCAAATGACATAACAAGGAACTCGTAATGGCCATACCGAGTCCTGAAGGAAGTCTTCGGGATATCTGGCTCATGAATCTTCAACTGATGGTAACCTGAGCGTAAGTCAATCTTAGAAAACACCTGTGCGCCCTAAAGCTGGTCAAATAGATCCTCAATACGAGGCAAAGGATAACGGTTCTTCACTGTAACTTTGTTCAACTAGCGATAATCAATACACATACGCATGGAACCATTTTTTTTCTTCACAAACAAGACAGGAGCACCCCACGGTGAAACACTGGGGCGAATAAAACCCTTATCAAGCAATTCCTGCAACTGATCCTTCAACTCCTTCAACTCATGAGGAGCCATACTGTACGGAGGGATGGAAATGGGCTGGGTGCTCGACAACAGATCAATGCCGAAATCAATGTCTCTATCGGGCGGCATGCCTGGAAGATTAGCTAGAAACACATCGCGATAATCCCGTACCACTGGGACTGAATCAACAGAAGGGGTATCAACTCAGACATCTCACACATAAGCTAAATACGTGGCACACCCCTTCTCAACCATATGCTGAGCTTTAAGAAAAGAGATAACTCTACTGCCAGTGTGATCTAAAGTGCCACTCCACTCGACACGCGGAATACCTAGCATAGCTAGTGTCACGGTCTTGGCATGACAATCAACAATGGCAAAATGGGGCGACAACCAGCCCATGCCCAAGATAATATCAAAGTCAACCATACCGAGTAACAATAAATCCGCTCTGGTCTCAAAACCACAAATAGTAACCAGACATGATCGATAAACGCAGTCCACAATAAGAGAATCCCCCACAGGAGTAGAAACATAAACGGGGGCACTCAAAGAATCCCGAGACACCCAAATGCGGATCAAAGTGAGAAGACACATAAGAATAAGTAGAGCCCGGATCGAATAGAACTGATGCCTCTCGGTGAAACACCAGTATAATACCTGTAATGACAGAGTCGGAGGCAACAGCCTCGGTACGAGCAGGATAGCATAATATCTGGCTCGGTCCCTCTCTCAAGGGCGGCCTCTATCTCCCCGAGCTCCGCCCCTAGCTGGCTGGGCAGATGGGGTAGCAGCCGGAGCTGTGATCATGGCCTGAGAACTCTGCTGATCATGCTGTGGCTGAGAAGTCTGTGGAGGTGCACTCCTCCCAAGTCTAGGGCAATGCCTCACCACATGGCGGGTGTCACCACACTTAAAACAAGCTCTAGGAGGGCGCGGTGGCTGTGACTGGCTCAGGCTAGATCTACTGGACTGACCTCTGAAAGCACCCCGCACAAGAGGCGCACTAGAAACTGGAGGTGCATAGTAAGGCTCCTGAGGTATCGGCGGAGTTGGAGCACTGATGGCTGCTGGAAGAGCTAAATGAATAGGGCAACCCACATAACCCCTACCATGACAACCTGCTGCTGGGGTACGGGCACAAGAGTAGTGACCCGGCTCTCGAGACCTCTTGGCCTCCCTCTCCACTCACTCCCTGGCGAGCATAACCTCGATCCTCCTAGAAATTCTCACCACCTGATGATAAGGGATGTCCATCTCCATCTCTCGAGCCATGCTAGATCTGATGGGTAGGGTAAGACCCTCAATGAACCTACGAACTCTCTAACGAACTGTAGCAACCAAGGCCGGTGTATGCCTGGCCAACCTGGTATAGAGGATAACATACTCCAAAATGGTCATAGTATCATGGCGCAAATGCTCAAACTCTGCACACCATGCTCCCTGAGACTCTGAGGGACAAACTCTCTCATGAACATATCTGAGAACTGGGTCCAGGTCAGTGAGGCAGCCTCGACTGGACTGTCTATCTCATAAGTGCGCCACCAATCATAAGCGGCTCCCTAAAGCTAGAAGGCAGAGAAGGAAACCCCGCTGGACTCCACTATGCCCATAGTGCGAAGAATACGGTGAGACTCCTCTAGAAATCCCAAAGCATCATCTGATGCTAATCCACTTAATATAGGAGGCTTGTACTTCTTGAACCTCTCAAGCCTCAGCTGCTCATCCTCAGAAGCCGCTGCCCTGCCCTCGGGCTGAATGGGCACTGCAAGTGGTGTAGGAATAATCTCGGGAACCTGCTCAATATGCACTTGCTGCTCAGGAGTGCGGACGGTGGGAGTCTATGCTCCTCCCTCGGCCTGAGATGTGGCTGAAGCAAGGGGAAGCAACCTTGCCTGAGCCAAGGTGGTGTACATACCTATGAACTGAGCCAAAGTCTCCTGAAGAGCTGGAGTAGTAGTGGCAGTGGTAGGCGTGCCAGGTGCCCGGGCTCCGGCTAGATCTGGTGGTGGTGCCTCGTTGGCAGCTCGCGCAGGTGCGCTGGCTGCACCATGTGCGCGTCTTCTACCTCAACCCCGACCCCAAACTCTGACGATTGCAGTAGGGGCACGGGTGCCTGATCATCTCGAGTAGCATGTGTCCTCACCATCTGTGAGAGAATAGAAGATAGAAGTTTAGAATTGGTGATGTCAAGATGTCGCGCGACAAGGAAATCAAATGAAGTGAAAAATTTTCCTAACAGATACATAGCCTCTCGTAGATAAGTACAGACGTCTCCGTATCGATCAGCGAGACTCTAATAAACTGGCCTGTGTTCCGTGACTCCTATGAACCTAGAGCTATGATACCAACTTGTCACGACCCCACTTCGCTCTCCGTGAACATGTCGTGATGGCACCAAGTTCCTATAACTAGGTAAGCCTAACAATGCGAAAAACAACATAACTTGCGGAATAAATTATTTAAAAATGAACAATTAAAAGAAAACTGTATAAAATATACTGCTCGGCATATATTACTCAATAAAGCGGAAGTCTATGATATTACCCCAAAACCCGAAAACTCACGGGAACACAGGCTAACGGAAAGTAAATACATAGCTCTAACTCCAGAATGTCTAAAACAAATAGTACGAAAAGGAGAAAGCTAACTGCAAAAGCTAGAATAAGAAAGAGACTCTAGGTCTGCGGACATGGCAGATGTACCTCCGCCTCGAGGATGATACGCCTGGGCAGAGCTACCTGGATCTGCAATTAAAAATATGCACAGAAAGGGCATGAGTACACCACAGCGGTACTCGGTAAGTGCCAAGCCTAACCTCGGTTGGGTAGTGACGAGGAAGGTCAGAGCCCTACTAAGATAAACATAATATATGATAGGATAAGGAAAACAATATAGATAAAGTCTACAGCAAGAATCTAAGAAGGATAAATAAGGAAAGCAGTAATAGAAAGCAGAAACAAAACAATATAAGGAATACTGCTCACAACAGGAAATAATAGCCGAGGATCTCTTGGTATCCTCATCATATACACGAGGGATCTCTTGGTGTCCCGAGGATCTCTTGGTATCCTCATCATATACACGAGGGATCTCTTGGTATTCCGAGGATCTCTTGGTATCCTCATCATTTACACGAGGGATCTCTTGGTATCCCGAGGATCTCTTGGTATCCTCAAAACTTACATTTACATGTGCCAGGGATCTCTTGGTATCCCGCACCCTCAGTCCAGAACATAACAAGTACATGGGGATCTCCCGGGATGCCGTCCCGTAGTCCCAATTTAAATCACACAATAACAGCCCAAAACATTAGGATAAATGCTAAACTCAGAACAAGTAATAGAAAATCCTAGCCTAACATGCTTCACATAGTACAAACAAGATAGTTTAAGAACTTAAGCAAATAAGTCAAATAAACAGGCTTCTCTAAACTAGCATAGAATAAACTTGCAATTCAAAATAAACAGATAAGCAAGAAAAACTCAATTTAAATATTCCAAGTAAAAATGGATTTCCAACAGTTAGCTCAAGTACGCGCTCGTCACCTCATGTACAAGGCTTTCAAATATCAAATATCATGTCCTAAGGGGAAGAGGTCCCCTACACAAGGTTAGACAAGCCACTTACCTTGAACCGGCACAAAAATCAACTAGAAACCACGCCTTTGCCGCGAGTATCCGACTCCAAATGTCCAAATCTATTCAATTCAATTACATATCGTAAATAACATCGCAAACAACTAATTCTACTATTTAATTCAAAGCTAAGCCGTGAAATTAGGTAAAATGACCAAAATTCCCCTCAGGCCAACATCTCGGAACCGGATAATTTTCAAATTTTCAGAACCTTCGTACTCTCACGAGTCTATACATAACAAGAACACTGAAATCAGAGTCCAAATGACCTCTCTAATTCTCAATTAAAGGTCTAAGAACTTTTCCCCCAATTTCTACCAAAATTTCGAAATTTAATATTGAAATTAACTAAAGATTGATGGAATATGACTAGGAAGGGTTAAAGAAACGTTTCCCAATGATCTCCTCTTCAAAAACTCTCAAAATCGCCCTCTCCCGAGCTCCAATTTGATTTTTCCAACTTTTGAAACTAAACCCTCAAATTTCTTAATTCATTAAAGTGATTTCTGCTTCTGCAGTCAAGGGACCGCACCTGCGGTCCCGCTTCTGCGGACAAGTGCCGCTCCTGCGGCTTACCCTTAAGTGCCCTGTTTTTACTTGTGCGAACAAGCAACCGCTTCTGCGGGTCCGCTTCTGCGGGTCCGCTTCTGCGGGCATGCAACCGCTTCTGCGGTTCTGCTTCTGCGGTTTCTAAAGGCTGAGGCCCCCGGGACCTCAACCAAAAGCACCAATAATAGCTAATACCTCATTCAAACTTGTTCCAACCCTTAAACCACCTAAAACAACGTCGAAAACTCGATAAAATCAAGTATTTGAGCCTAAGAAATTCTAATTCTATCAAAACAGATTTTTGATCAAAAACCTAACCAAACATCGTCTGAATAACCTAAAATTTTGCACACACGTCCCAAATGACGTGATGGAGCTACTGCAACTTTTGGAATTCCATTCCGACCCTCGGATCAAAAACTCACTATTGGACCGGAAACTTCAAAAATTCAAACTTCGGCATTTCAAGCCTAAATTAGCTATGAACCTCCAAAATACATTCTGAAAATGCTCCCAACCCTGAAATCACCTAACGGAGCTAACGAAACCATCGTATTTCCATTCCGAGGCCGTCTTCACACTGTTCTGAGTACGGACCACTTTCCAACTCTTAAGCTCTCATTTAGGGACTAAGTGTCCCAAAACTCTGAAACAACAATTCTTCCTTTAGAGTTTTGCAGGAGTGTCCATTTATATATTTGAGCAAATACTAAGTCTAAGCCATAATGGGATACCAATAAGTCATGCGCAGGTAATCACTGAAGAACGTACGGCCCGTTCCAACATAAAAGTAAATTGTGCACTGCCGAGGGTCGAATGGTTCGAACCATAGATGCATCTATTACCCCACTCGCGAATCACCCGTGCGACGCGGTCAAACAGAAATAAGCTCATTGACAAGCAACAACAATAATCAAAATATATATATGAGGAGTGGTCATACATAGGAATGCCAATTATTCTCTTTCAAAAGACCAAACAGGATAAGGGCCATTTTCTAGTCTCATTCTTCTTAATCAAATAATTCATACGAATCCAAGTTAATCAAACTGTACTAGAATATCAAGTAAAGCATGCTTATGGCTCCTAGACTACCCGAACTAAGCATAATAGTTGCTACGTACGGATTCCCGTCACCTAGTACGTACGTAGCCCCCGAATACAACGACAATTAATTCAATTATTATGCATATGGGGACAATTCCCTCTTATAAGGTTAGAAAGGAGACTCACCTCACTCCAAGGCGCACTTCCAGTATCAAGAACAAGCCCAAGCCCTAAAATTTAGAGCCGAACGATCTAAAACTAGTTAAATGAAGTAAGAACTAATTAATATAAGCTCACAAGATTGAATTCTAGCTATTCAAACCATTTCCCAACTATTTACATGAGTTTCCTAAATTCCAACCCCGGGCCCACGTGCCCAGATTCCAAAATTTTTCGAAGGAAGTCGTTCTCTACCACCAAAGGATCAATAATATATGATTTCTAATTCATTTCATAACAAGTTTCGTGGTTAAATCTTAGTTTTATTAAAACCCTAGGTCTAGGTCTAGGTCTAACCCCTTTGATTTTACCTAGTTTTTGGTGTTTAATCTACCTAATATACAAGTATTTAAACTAAGGATGAATGGAAATAACTTACCTCACAATGCTATGTTGAAATCCCCTCTTTGGAAGCTTTCAAATTGCCCAAGTGTAGAGTAGAAATGAAATAAATGCTCTAAGTCCCGTTTTTAAAAACTATGCCCAGCCCTCTGATGTCGCAATTGCGACACCAGGCTCGCAATTGCGACAATTCGTTCACAAATGCGAACTTTTCCTTTTTCTGCCTTGATCGCAAATGCGATGAGAAGCTTGAAAATGCGGACACCCCAGGGTTCGCAAATGCGTAGAAAAGCTCGCAAATGCGGACATCCCTGGGTTCGCAAATGCGAAGAAGAAGGTTGCAAATGCGACCACTACCAAGCCGGTCCAAGTTCGCAAATGTGATGCTACCCTCGCAATTGCGAGTTCGCAATTGCGAGACCTGCAGCAGGGGAAAAAATACCAGAAAAACTGGTGTGTTTTTCCTACCTACAACCATGCCCGAATCTCACCCGAACCCTCGGGGATCCACTCCGAACACTCACGCAAGTCCGACAACAATGTGAAAACTTGCTCAAGCAATCAAATCGCCTAATTAACACCTAAAACCATGGATTTAACACCAAAATGCATGAAATCCTTAAGAATACCCAAATTCCTATCTTTTCAACCGAACGTCTGAATCACGTCAAATCAATCCCGTTTCTCACCAAATTTCACAGACAAGACTAAAATATTATACCGAACCTATATCGGGCTCCAGAACCAACATACGAGCCCAATATCAATGTGATCAAGCATTTTTCCTTTTTATTAAACTCTTAGGATTTTAATTTTATAATTTTCAACAAAAATTCATTACTCGGGCTAGGGATCTCGAAATTTGATTCCGGGCATATGCCCAGGTCCCATATTTTTTCACAAACCTCCCGGGATCGTCAAATCACGAGTCCGGGTCCGTCTTTCCAAAAAGTTGACCGAAGTCAAACTTGGTCTTTTAAGAGAATCTTAAAGAAACAATTAGACATATTTCACTCAAAACTCTTCCAAATCCCGAACCATTAGACAACATAATGTTTTATTTAGGGGAATGGGGGTCTAAAAGGCAAAACAACCAATCGGGTCATTATAATATTTTTTTTGTTTCAACCTAGTAGCGGTACTTCTGAGAGCTCTGAGGCTAGGCATATGTTGCCATGATGCTTATGAGCGATTGTTCCGCAATAGTGATATGATGGTAGGATGTTTGCCTATGATTCGTGGCAGTGAATGACTTGAAGGGAGGTTTACTTAGTGCATAATCAAGAGATTCAGTATTTTATTCCTGACAAGGGAAATGCAATCGGGTTGAGAGTGTTCAAGTTTGGGTTAATGGGGTAATGAGATTTGGTATTTGTGAGTGTGGTGGAGTTTTTCTTCTATAATAAGGTGTCATTGTCCTTATTGAACGTACTAAGTTTGTCGGTGTTATAATCTTCTACAATTTGCCTTTGGGGCAAGATATTGTGAAATAGTATTGGAGATATAACTGTCAGATGTTGCAGGGTGCGGTGGTTTAGGATTGAGTCAGTATTTCTAATGTTGACGGTTGATGACCTTCAGAAAGGTTTAAAGTTAGCAGCAATTGTGGGTTCAAGTGCCACGAAGATAGATTTTATTTAAGGCAGTGGCTGAGCAGCAAAGGATGAGGAAAACATGTGGGAAGTGTCAGGCAGTGGATAAAATTTCTAAGAGGCCAATTATAAGAGGCCAAGGGTCGAGTAGTCGATTAAGGGGATGAGTTCCGCCAAAGTGGGAGAGTGGCGGAGTTGCATATGGGCTTTGCAGCGAGATGACCACGTACCTTAAGGATGGTTTGGAGGTATTTGAGAATATTAGTGATTGGTGATTGGGGTTTACGGATCTAATTTGAAGTATGGGCTAATATACAGCAAAGAGATCGGTCGTGCAAATGTGATTGATGATTCAGAGTATAAAAAGGGGGTTTTACAAAAAGAATCCGAGATTTTGGGCAGTTGATTGCGCAAGGTTATGTCAATAAGATATAAGGAATTCCGGTGAGTTCCAGAGTTGTGTAATAGTGGCTTCAAGTTAAGTGGAAGAGTCCCACCGCCTATGATTGGGTTGCATGGTTAACTACTTGCGAGGTTTTCTGGTTGTTAGCATATTTCTGGGTTATTTCGGCTACAGGAAAAGAACATAAGTGGTGATTTGAGCAAAGGAATTGTTAAAGGGTGCTTTGGTTGGCCTTATTGGCTCATGTTCAGACTTGGGGAAGGATTCAGGATTTATGCCTTGTATAGATATGGGTTTCAAGGGAAGAGATTATGCCGGGTGCTTCGTCGAGAGGATATCCATGTGCTATTAGATTCATGGAGTTGATCATATTTGGGGCCAAGTCGGAGCGGGTGGCTCTCAGTAACGGTCCTAGTGGATTTAAGGGGTAAAGTGTGGTGCCTAATAATTTCGAGCCTATAGGTACGGTTAGGATTCAAGCTTGGTAGCAGCTTATGAAAAGAGGCGCTGGATGTTCTATGATGTCTTGACTTGCAGTGTAGCACTTGGGAAATACGAAATGATTCGTGGGATTTGAGACAACATGGCCTCGTTATTCAAGGTCACTCGAGATGAGTGCGGATGGAGTGTGCTATGTGTTGAATGGAGTTGTTATTGTTTCTAAGGCAATCAGGGTAAATCGAAAGAAGATAGATTGGTTAGCCATAGTTGAGCTGGCATATTGGTGGTAGAGATAAGTTCCCTCAGCGTGATCAAGTTATGCGAGTAATTTGTGGCGGTACGTGTGAGGCCTGTCGGCCACCATAATTGATGTTATTCAGGAGTATTCTACCATTGTGGACTGTTATGTGGAGGTGGATCCTGGAAGGGCTATGGTGGTTTAGACCACTACTTACAGATTTGCATATTCTACGGTCATGAAAATTCACCTGTGTGTTGCTATGGTCCTCCTGAAGTGAGTTAAGTGAAAAGTTTTATATGATGAAGTGTTAATCAAATGGTGGTTCCGAAGCTATGGTGAAAAATATGTTCTATCGTATCCTGGAATTTTGGGTTTAGCGAGTGGTATGGAATTTGAGGTGGAGATCAAGGTAATAGTTCGATATTGACAGGGATGTCACGAGCTCGGATGAGCAGGAAAGGCGTTTCGATGTTTAAGGTAAGTTGGTATTGTCTTCAGCGTCACCTGAGATCGTTGTTTTGTAAAAATGGCTTTGCATCTTGGCTAATGATTCTTGCTCGCTTTTCAGCGTTAGTGCATCCGGTGGTTTGGAGGTACGACCCAGTTAATTGTTATGGAAGGTTGTGGGAGTGTGTCCCACAGGAAAATTGTATAAGTGTGGTAGGTAGTCACTTGATTGATTAAATACTTAAACCAAGTATTAAGGTTGTGATAATATTGTTGATTTGAGAATATATGCCTGGAGGGCGCTCAGTCTATTAAGTTGTGCATTGTGGAGGATTTCTCCGGTTATGATGTTTGCTCTTATGCGTTATGAAAGAAATGAGAGTTATTATGGACCTTGGAAAGTTTATTAGCCTAGTCAGTGCGACCAGAATCAGCTTGAGGTCGGTGGATGGATTCAAATGTGAATATGGGCTCTATATCAGGCCAAACGTGTCCATTTCAGTAATGCGCACCTTATGGAGAAGTAGTCAGGGTGTTATTTCGTCGTCAGATATTTCATGTAGTGATACATTGCACCGTGTGAGTTGTGAGATGACTTGAGAAATTGATTATGTGTGGAGAATCCACGTAGAAATGATGTATTATGAGCAAAATGGCTCTTGAGATTCAGATTGATTACTGCACCTAAGTTGTGCTTGAGTTTTGTAGCTTATAGCGCTATATGTCCCCTCAGGGATGGTATTATGCACCTAGCGTGCTTGTGACCGAAATTCGGTATTTTATTGTAATGAGCAATTTAGCTCGATGTGCATCTCCTTTGATGAGTGTTATGTGTGGATCGGGTGGCACGCCGCCATGGGTATGTTATGTGAGGATCGGGTAGCACGCCGCCATGAGTATGTTACGTATGGATCGGTTGGCACGCCGCCATGTTTATGTTGTGTGGATCGGATGGCATGCCGCCATGGGTATGTTATTTGGATCGAGTTGCATGCCGCAACAATATGATGTTCAGTACAGTTCCCTATATCTGTCTCTATATGCTTTGTTTCCTATTGTCTGAGGAAAACTCGTGCTAGCTATGTGCCCGCGTCGCATGTATGATTCACGAGCGGGGTAATTGGATTTCCTTTTTAGAATTCATTTTCCTTTCTGTAACCTATTCGAATTGGCAGCCTATTGGCACATTGTAGCGTCATATGAGACTTTTTGATCATGTTCATGGAGCTTATTGCCTGAGAAGTTCGTACTGGGTGAGAGAAGATTAATATATTTAAGATCCGTGCAATCTGATTATATGAAGTACAATAAGGAGCTAAGGCAATTATTCGGTCCCGAATGAAGTGATGGTTCTTGTCAGGAGTATAGACTCAATGATTTGTTGATTCGGCAGTTGGTTATTAATTTCTACACATCTCTTCCGTCATGGAGGCATTGTAAGAGTTAGAGTAAGACCTATGTATGTCACGAGGTGCAATGGGAGCATCAAATTCGTGGAATTTCAATTAAGTTGATCAGAAAGTGTTATTGTCGTCCGGTGAGTAAAGTGATGCAAGGTGTGAATTCAGCAAAAATTGTCCAGTCATGTTTAGGTAGAGCGTGTAGTGATTGATATGGTAATCGTATGTTGGAAACAGGCCTTGCAGAGAATTTCGGATGTTGGAATTGGGCTCTAAGGCTTATTTGCTTAAGTGAAAAAGAATATCTTCAGAGTGATCGAGCTAGGGTGCTCAGCTAAGTTGTGGCAGCACGGGTAGGTGTCGAGGTGCTAAATAGTGATTTTAGACTACTTTAGTGTAGTTCTCGGCACGTTCGAGGATGAACGTATGTTTAAGTGGGAGATAATGTAACGACACGACCGGTCGTTTTGAGCTCTAGCATGCCGTTCAGCAGTCTGAGGCTATGAGCAGCTTCACTTCAGGTATTATGACTTGTGCGCATGGTCAGAATTTCATTTCGTGAAGTTTAGAGTTGATTTGGAAAGAGAATTCTCGTTTTGGAAGCTTTAAGTTGAAAGAATCAACTAAGATTGGATTTCAGAGTAAACGACATCGGAATCAAGTTTTGAAGGTTATAGTAGGTTCGTATCACGATTTTGGACTTGGGCGTATGCCCGGATCGGGTTTTGGATGACCCGGAAGCGTTTTGGCGCCTATTGTGGAAGCTAGCATTTTGGAATAAATATCATAAGTTTGGCTTGAAGGTCATTTCAGTGTTATCGATGTCCGTTTGGGATTCTGAGTCTGGGAGTGGTTCCGTATGGTGATTCTGGAGTTGGGAGCGCAATCGGAAGTGAATTCAGAGGCCCGTAGGTCATTTTAGAGTCATTTGGCTAAATATAGAAATTTGAAGGTTTTTGAGAAGTTTGATCGGAAGTGGACTTTTTGATATCGGGGTCGGATTCCGATTCCAGAAGTTGGGGTAGGTCCGTAATGTCGAATATGACTTGTGTATAAAATTTGAGGTCAATCGGACGTGATTTGATGGGTTTTGGCATCGAATGTAGAAGTTTAAAATTTCAAAGTTCATAAAGCATGAATTGGAGTGTGATTCATGATTTCGATGTTGTTTGATATGATTTGAGGCCTCGATCAGGTCCGTGTTATGTTATGGGACTGGTTTGTGTGATTAGACGGGGCCTCGGGGATCTCAGGTGTGTTTCGGGCTGGTTTTGGATCATTTCGGGCTGTTTTGAAATAGCTGGTGCTGGTATCTGGTGTTGTTCTTCGCATTCGCGAAGAAGGATTTGGCTTCAGGGACTCTGTTCTTCGCGTTCGCGAAGAGGTTCTCGCGTTCGCGAAGAAGGAAATCTCTGCTGCACAGGTCTGACTTCGGAGGCTTATATCTTGCAATCTATAAGGAATTTGGAGATGATACAAAAATGAAAGTTGTAGCCCTTTGTGTCTAGTTGTTAGAAATGTAAAACATTTAGCATTTGGATCTGTGTACAAAAAGTGGTATCTGGTACACTATAGGCTGTCGGGGAAGATGAAGAAGAAATTGTGTTGCACAGGGCTGCATTTGGCTGCTTATATCGCAAAATATATAAGGAATTGGGAGATGACAAAAACATAAAAGTTGTAGATCTTGGTGTCTAGTTTTTAAAATATTAAACCATTTATCATTTGGAGTTTTGTACAAAACGTTATAGCTATTATACCAAAGGCTGTCTGAGGAGAGTTTCGAAAATGGTTTTTAGAAATTTTCTTCTTCGCGAACGTGATGGGGGTCTCGTGAACGCGAAGAAGAATCGTAGGGGCAGCGTATGAGTGTAAAGAAACGGGTTTGGCTCATTTTATCTCATTTCCTCCATGGGAGCTGACCTAGGAGCGATTTTGGAGCTCCATTTTCATCATCCATGTCAAGGTAAGTGATTCTCACATATTGCAAGTTAATTACTTGGATTATATCTAGATTTTAACATGGAAAATTATGTAAATTAGTAGAACTTTTGGGATTTCGAAGAAAACCTAGGAAATTTGTATTCTTGAATTTTGACCACGATTTTGGGTATGGAATTAAGAGAAAATCATATATTTGAGTTCGTGAGTTCATGGGTAAACTTTATGTCACGATCCAAACCCAGACCCGGTCGTGATGGCGCCTTTTGTGTGGACAAGGCCAGCCAACTAAACCCAATTCATCCTTTTAAAACAGTTGAACAGTTCATAAGCAGTTTAAATATGATTTAATGATAATAATCAGCGGAAGTACAACCCGACACAGCCCAAACTGGGGTGTCACAAGTCACGAGCATCTATTAGAGTATAAATACAACTACAAGGCTTGAACTAATCAAAATAAGACTGATAAACAAAAGGAAGAAATGCGGTGCTGTGAACGCTGGCAGTCACCTCGCTAAACTGCGATAACTTAGCCTCCGACCAACTCAAAACCTGCTACCCGGTGAACAAATACCTGCATCTGTACACGAGGTGCAAGGAGTAAAGTGAGTACTCCAACTCAGTGAGTAATAAAGGTAAATAACAACTGAGCGGTAAGAAATCACGTATGACAAATCATCATGCTGTATAGAAGCAGTGTAAACCTTTTTTTTGAAAATAGTGAAGCTGTGAAATCTTTAGAGAAACATCTTAGCTTAGTTTAAACCTCTTTTGAAAATGACTTTTTCAGCGGTTACGCAAATGAATGCAAAACAAATAGTGCAGATAAGCACAGAATTCTGCCCCTCGGGCACCATACTCTATTATCAGATAATGCCAGAATATCAGGTAAATATTGCAAGAAGTAGCACAAACAACAGATAATGGCAGACAAATGAAATAAGGTAAACACATCAAACTGTACCAGTACCGCGGCAGCGTGCAGCCCGATCCATTTATCGTCAACGGCGCTCACTGGGGGTGTGCAGACTCCGGGAGGGGCCCCTTACGGCCCAAGCAAAATATCAAGCCATCTCGTGGCATCAAGTCTAGGCCCTTGGCCTCATATCAGTATCAGTATAACACTACTGCGGCGTGCAACTCGATCCAAAAGTATCCTCACAACTCTGGCCCTCGGCCTCACTCAGTCAAAAATCACATAAGCCCCTCGGGCAATAGTAAAACATGATGCTCAGCCTAAAGATAGTATTGGAAATATCATTTCAAGTGTTAAATCACAATAGACTTGGCTAAGTTTTGAAAACAGTGGAAATTACATGACTGAGTTCAAGTATAAAAAAAAAGTTCAAGTATAACATCAAAATAGTGAGGGAATATAAACAACCATCCCCGAAAGGGTTAATATAATTGGCACTAAGCCCAAATATGGCAATCAGCCCAAATTATGATAATAACAAATAAGTTTCAGTCAAATATGCGGTAAAATCATCCATCGGGACGGATCAAGTAACAATCCCCAGCAATAAAAGACCCCATGCTCATCATCCAGGGCGTGTCTAACCTCAACATAGCACTACGATGTGCAATCCGGAGTTTCAAACCCTCAGGATATCATTTACAATCATTACTCCCTCAAGCTGGCCAAACTCTAGCTCGCTATGCCCTTGCCTCTCAAATCGGCCTCCTCGCGTGTCAAATATGATCAAAACCACAACGAATACGTCACAATATGCTAAAGAAACAATACCCAATCGAAAACAATTGAAAATATCAAGAATCTTGAAATTAGCAAAACCCGAGCCCCGGTCCCACTTCTTAAATCTCAGAAATTTTCACATCAACGGGTTCCTTATCTCGCCACGAGTTCATACATATCAAAAATACTAAAATCGGAATCCAAATGGCCCCTCAAATCCTCATTTAAAGGCCTCTTAAACTCAAGCCCTAATCCTCCATTTTTGCCCTTTAATTCCTTCAATTACAGCCCTAAATTCATGAAATACAACCATAGAACGGAGTTTTAGGTCCAAAATTCCTTACCTTAATGAAGTCTCTTGATTTCTCTCCTCAGAATCGCCCAAAAAGCTCCAAGGTAAAAATGGTGAAGTAACCCAAAATCGCGAAATGAAATAACATATCTCTGCCCAGGCAAAACCACTTTTGCGGTAAAAATCCTGCTTCCGCGGTACCGCTTCTACAACCAAGGTTCCGCTTCTATGGAAATTACTAAAACCCCAGGGATCGCTTCTGCGACCAAAATTCCGCATCTGCGGCCTCGCAGATGTGGCTCCTCATCCGCTTCTGCGGAAACAGCTGCCAAGCCCAAAACTCGCACCTGCGGCTCCCCTTTCGCACCTGCGACTCCGCTTCTGCGGCTTCCTCCTTGCTCCTGCGATACCGCTTCTGCGGTCCCAATTCCGCAGAAGTGAAAATACTAGAGCAGTAGCACATTTTGAATTTCACAAGGCCAAGACTTCCCATTAACCATCCGAAATCACCCCGAGGCCCCCAGGACCTCAACCAAAAGCACCAACACCTTCTATAACATCATTGAAACTTGTTCCAATCATTAAAACACCTCAAACGTTACCAAAACCATCAAATTATATTGAATTCAAGCTTAAGTTTCCAAAAACTTCCGAAATACACTTTCGATAAAAAACCCGACCAAACGACATCCGAATGACCTGAAATTTTGCACACACATCACAAATGACATAACGAAGCTACAACAACTTTGGAATTCCATTCCGACGCTCGGATCAAAATCTCACCTATCAACCGGGATTCGTCAAAAATACTAACTTCGCCAATTAAAGCCTAATTTTACACCGGACCTCCAAAACCAATTTTGATCACGGTCCTAAGTCATAAATCACCAAACGAAGCTAACCAAATAATCAAAATTCCGATCCGATCTATATACAAATAAGTCAACTATTGGTCAAACCTTTCAAATTCAAAGCTTTTAAGTGACATTGTTCCTTCAAATTCATTCTGATTTTCCTGAAAACCAAAACCAACGATCTACATCAATCATAATACATTTCACGGGGAAAGTCATGCCCGAGAATTGGCGATCAAAGCGCAAAAGCTCAAAACAACTGGTCCAGTTGTTACACTTTATCTTCGAAAAAATTAGGAATCCGGGCACGTGGGCCCGAGGGCAATTTTGTCAACTTTTCGATCGGGGTTAGGAATTTCTATGAATTTGATCAATACGAGTAATTGAGTATATATTAATGGATTGGTATTATTATTGGCTAGCGTTGGAGCTTTGTGCATCGATTGGAGTCTTCAGAAGAGCGTGGAATGCTAGTTATGGATCTTCGGAGCGAGGTGAGTCTCCTTTCTAACCTTGTAAGAGGGAATTGTCCCCATAGGTGAATTAATTGGTTATGTGCTCCTATTTGTGGGGGCTAATGCGCACGAGGTGACGAGAGTCAGTGCGTAGCTATTATTATACTATTGTTCGGGTAGTGTCGGACCCAAAACATGCTATACATGGATTATTTATGGACTTATTGACGTCTTGAATTGCTTAAATCACATCGAATTAGTAAATGAGTTTCTAAACAGATAAAACATCATTTTTCTTAAATGGCTAAAAGAGGAATTGCTACTTTGGATAATTGCTCCGTATGGACTTCTTGATTAGACAGGATACTCATTGGGTACACGTTGTTTTCGTACTCATACTACACTTCTGTGCATTTTTGTTACACAGACATATGCATCTCTAGTGGCCTACTGGCGTAGCAGCATGGTTGATACATAGACTTAGGTGAGCTTCACTTCTCAAGGTGACCCGCAGCCAGTAGAGTCTCTTTCAATTTTTTCTGTATTTATTTTCTGTCCAATATTGTATTCCGGACAGTTGTTGTATTATATTATTTCCAAGAAATTGCTCATGCACTCGTGACACTGGGTTCTGGGATGGTTGTAGGATTGTTCAATATTGAATTGGTTAAAAACATTTTTCTTATTTCAATGAATTTCATTACTTGTTGTTTAAATGTATAAAAGGAACGATTTCCATAAGTTTTAAAACAAGAAGTTTCTAGTTATTGGTTGTTGGCTTGCCTGACAATGGTGTCCGGTGCCATCACAACCTTTAGTGGATTCTGGGTCGTGACAAATACACTATACTATATCTACATATATATACTATACACTTAGAATATATATATCAACATATATATACTATACACTTAGTATATATAATACATTTAGTGTATATATATGTCACGACCCAAATCCCGCACTGGTCGTGATGGCACCTCTCGTGAAGACGAGGCCAGCCATCTAACCCAACTTGTCTTTTCAAAAATAGTTAAACATAATCAAACAACTTAAATATGACTTAATAGCATTAATTAACGGAAATGCAACCCAACACAACCCTAATCGGGGTGTCACAAGTCACGAGCATCTATAAGAATGTAATTCCACTTTACAAGTCTAGAAATACACTGAACAGGAATAATGAATAACATAGAAAGACAGTGGTGCTGCGAACGCTGGCAGTCACCTCGCTAAACCTCCACAACTCTGCCTCCACGCAGCCAATACCCGCTACCGGGTGAATAAATACTTGCAACTACACGCGAGGTGCAGGGAGTAAAGTGAGTACTCCAACTCAGTGAGTAATAAAGATAAATAGCAGCTGAGCAGTAAGAAATCATGTCAAGCAACCAACATGCTGTATAGAAGCCGTGTACAATTCTCTAAGAAAAATAGTGAAAATTATGAAATCTTTAGAAATATCTTGGCTCAGTTCAACTCTCTTTTGAAAACGATCTTTTCAACATTTATGAAATGATTTCAAATCAGTTAGTGCCGATAAGCACAGAAAATCCGCCCCTCAGGCACCAATACCACAGTATAACAGGTAAAAAAGGCAAGTAAATATGCAAAATGAGCACATAAAAGTTTGCCCCTCGGGCAATATCTCAAACAGTAGCAGCCCCTCGGGCTCAATATCAATCGCTAAGAACAGTATCAGCCCCCCGGGCTCAGTATCAGTCACTCAGTAGAATATCAGCCCCTCGGGCTCACTCTCATATCACATGGGTACCCGCGCTCACTGGGGGTGTACAGACTCCGGGAGTCCCTTACGGCCCAAGCGCAATATCAAGCCACCTCGTGGCATATAAAACAAGGCCTGAAAGCCTCCTCACAATACACTCGAGGCCTGAAAGCCTCCTCACATCACTCAACATATCCTCACATATGGCCCTCGGCCTCACTCAGTCAAGAAAACATCATATGTCCCTCGGGCATCAATAAAATAGTAGTGCTCAGCCCAAACAACAGTGGAAATATCATTTAAGTCTCAAAGTTCAATTAAAACCGCTGAGTTGTAAAACAGTATAATCAGCCTGACTGAGTTCAAGTAGTATGACAAATAGTGAGGAAACAGTGATAAAATCCCCGAAGGATTCAAATAATTGGCACGAAGTCCAACTTTGGCAATCAGCCCAAATCATGATAATATCAAATAAGTTTCAGTCAAATACACAGTAAAATCATCAATCGGGACGGACCAAGTCACAATCCCCAACGGTGCTCTACCCCACGCTTGCTATCCGGCATGCAAGTCACCTCAATATAGCACTACTGTGTGCAAATCCCGGGTTTCAAACACTCATGATGTCATTTACAATCATTACTCACCTCAAGCAGGCCAAAATCCTAGCTTGCTATGCCCTTGCCTCGCAATCGACCTCCTCGCGCGTCGAATCTGATCAAAATCACAACGAATACGTCACAATAGGCTAAGGGAACATAACCCAATCGAAAAGACTCGAAAAATATTAAAAATCTAAAAATTAGCAAAACTCGAGCCTGGGGCCCACTTCTCAAAAAATTAGAAAATTAACATCACCGGATTCTTTATCTCGCCACGAGTCTATACTTATCAAAGTTACCAAAATCGGAGTCCATTTGACCCCTCAAATTCCACTTTGAAATACCAAATTTCCAAGCCCTAACTTTACCCTCTTTTGATGAATTTCCACAAATTTCCATGTTAATTCTACCATTAAATCATGTATTTAGGCCAAAGAACTCACCTCCAATCACACCTAGTCGAAATCCCCTTCAATTTCTGTCCAAGATCTCTCAAGGTCGATCAAAAATGGTGGAAATGAACTTAAGCTCGCGGAACAAAATGAGCTTTAAAACCCTTCTCTGAACAGTGATTTTCGCATCTGCGGTTCCCTTACCGCATTTGCGGCTACTGCTTCTGCGGTTATATCTCTGCTTCTGCGGATCTTCATTAAGTCCACGACCGCTTCTGCGGTCATCTCTCCGCATTTGCGAATCCCGCTTCTGCGGATACCTATCCGCTTCTGCAAAAATACCAAGGCCACGCAAATTCACTTCTGCGACTCATCTACCGCATCTGCGGCATCGCAGATGCGGCCCCAAGCTCGCACATGCGGAAACAGCCAACGCACCAAGAACTCGCACCAAGAACCTACCTCTCGCATTTGCGGAACCGCATATGCGGCCCTTATTCCGCAGATGCGGAAACACCAGATACCAGCAACACCAGAATTTCACCAAGTCAAAAATTCATCCCGATGGCCATCCGAAATCACCCTGAGGCCCTCGGGACCTCAACCAAAAGTGCCAACCCATCCTAAAACATCATTCAAACTTGATCCAATCGTCAAAACACATCAAACAACACTAAAATTATCAATTATCACCGAATTCAAGCCTAAGTTCTTCAAAAACTTCCAAAACACGCATTTGATCAAAAACCCGACCAAAACACCTCCGAATGACCTGAAATTTCGCACACACATCCAAAATCACCTGACAAAGCTACAACACCTCTCGGAATTCCATTCCGACCCTCGGATCAAAATCTCACCTACCAACCGAAATTCGCCAAGATACTAATTTCGCCAATTCAAGCTAATTTCTACACCGGACCTCCAAAACCACTCCCGATCACGCTCCTAAGTCATAAATCATCCCTCAAAGCTAACCACATCATCGGAAATCACATCCGAACCCTCTAACTCAGTAGTCAACATCCGGTTGACTTTTCCAAAACAAGCTTTCCTTTAAGAGACTAAGTGTCTCATTTCCATCAAAAATCAATCCAATTCAACTCATTCACCCAAGACTCCTATAATGAAACATAAGGAAGCAAAAAATGGGGGAAACGGGGCAGTAACTCACGTGATGACGGGCGGGTCATCACATCCACCCCCACTTAAATACACGTTCGTCCTCGAACGTAGCTAGAGCTATTCTAAAAGCCAACCAATCGCTGAACAACCTTACCATGCATATACCCGGGGGTGATCCCACGTCACCCTATCTCATATAGGTCTTATAACACATTTTAACAAAAATCACACAATTCAGCCCATAGGCCATAGAACTACATTGCACTTTCTGAAATCATACACAAGATCAGAACCTCACATCTATACTCAGAATAAGCTCGAACTAGCTATAATAACCCATACCTGCAACCTCAGGTGCAATCATATGATATACCACATAACCCAAACACTCGAAACAATAACTTCTATTCACAGCAGCTGCACACAACACCCGAATACCGGTAGAAAACCTCTTATCATCTGAGGTTTCATTCCAACGCTTCTATAAATGGCTAATGATAAAGGAAATACGCAATAAATCATAACCATTTCCCAAATCAACCATTCATGAAGTCACTTCTCTTTAGGCAAATTCCATAGCAATTTTCGAGCCAAAACGTTGATATTATCCTTCCAACAAGCTGAAATCAAATCCGTTCGCATTCACTAATGACTCTAATGATCACACTGAATCCAACACACCACTCCGGTAACATGACACATCAATACACGCCTAAACCACGACTTGCATAATATGCGCACCAATAAGAACGGTCTGAACATACTCAAATCATGAAAAATGACTTAGACGAAAGAGTTGTACCTCAAGCTCATCAGTACCATCACAACATAAGGCTGCGACCCCGTCTCACATCATAGAAATAGAACATCTGAATCTACCCCGAAAGGTCATATCTCCATGTAGCCTCGCTACAACGTGCGATCCTATCCAACACTGCTACCCACGAAACACCCCAAGTCACTATGATCAAAATCGACAGCCACACACAATTTGATGTCTGGAACCAAGGCAATTCATTACACCCACGGTGAAACAAATAATATACGCCACGCAACCCTATAGGACATAATCGATGCGTCGTTCCCTAAGCAACGCTCAATTACTCTTCCCGCTCAACTTTCACTATGAATCCCCAATAGAACCGCACCACATGTGCCCATAACCAACAATTCATAACGTCTCACAACACCAAAAAGCAACTCATAGCTCTCTTCAGATCACTAACAAGCTCAATAACGATTGAATCAACCTGTCCCTCAACAATACAATTCGGGGCCAACCAAGCCAACTCAAGCTAAACACGTATCCAGATCGGCCTACCAACAAACTCATTACCAAGAAAGCCTGAAGCTACTCGTTCCACTACTATAACTCCTGCCAGAGCCGTACAATACGGTGCCCGACACCAAATCAATATCGAAATCCATAACCTCACCCGGCGACATGCCCGACCATAAGAAACACATCCGAAAAGTCCCTTAACACCGGGACAAAACCAATGGTAGGAACCTCTGCACTGACATTCATCACGAAGGCCCAATTAAGAAAAGCAATCCTTCCCAGCCGTCCGCTGGTCTTTGAAATATAAGCCACTGTGCTGGAACATAACCCGACGTACCTCGCCACTCAACCCGTGGCATTTCTGGCACAGTCCACAACGTAATAGTCCAGAATAGCCCAACACTGAGACAACCAGTCTACACCCTAACATCATATCCAAAATCTAACTTACCAAGCAAAGAAAGATCCACTCGGGCCTCCAAATCCCATGTAGTTGCTAAACAGTGTCGACACACACGATCTACCACTACATCATAGCCTGTATATGAGAACTTCCGTCTCCACATCCACACGGCACATGAATGATCATATCTGATCCCAAATTTCGCCGTTCGAGTACGTGCACACCTTTAATACCCAATCATTCCACGATAAATACTCTAAAATTTTCCTGTGCCACTAAGCAAACCCAAATACCACTAGTTGATCCAACAAGAAAATGCTGTAATACTACCGAAGTATCATCAGTTTAATGACATTACCCTTTTCCGAGACAAATACTCTCGTCAAATCACTTCCAATTAGCAGCACATTTTTCCTTGATTATCTGAGGCTACCCGTTTCCTAAGAGTTTTATGAACTTCCTTTCAGAACTGAACTGTAACCTAGCATACGCCAGTCTCGGTCCTCTACAACATACCGCATATACCATACCATCTAAGGATAACACGAAAACTTTTATCTCCCTTCCGAGCCACAAACATCTACGCACTAAACTAGTCAAGAACTTTCATTGATCCCATCTAGAAGAAATTCATTACACATCCAATGTCTCTAATATTCATAGAAAATGAACCTCTTCAACCACGGTAGAAATCAACAAGAACTATCCCAATTCCGTTTGCATAAATTAAACTGCCAGGACTGAATCCTTCTAACTCGACCAAGCTAAGCATACCACCAAAACCTAAGAGCATTGCTGCAAAATACCTGTACGAACTCATTACATCAAACACACACCGAATTAATCATATCCTTTCCACACCGATTCGGTCTACTATCAAGCTACTTCATCTATCTAGATTTCCTTCTGATTCATTTTCAACTTGATATCCCCTTTTGCTGTAGTACCATAGTCTCTCAACACAGGCTCACTACCCGAGACCTAAGCACAAGACCACACTGTCTAAAACCCATAAGCCACTGAATACTCTCTCAATATCCCCAGAAAAACCACATTCCAGAATACTTTTCTCTGAAGAACTTCCTGCGAATCTAAATCTGTTACCTTTACTTTCCTAATACTGATACATAGAATCCCATAATTAACATAAAAATACCACAAGTCTCGACCTCTTCCAATGAAAACACAGTCTCTAACCACATACACAACCTTAAGATACCCGATTGTTCCCTGTAGAATCTTGAACACGTTAGAACCATCCTCGAAAGTCATTCACTCTTTATTCAGACTGCAACTTACCTGACCTACGAACAGAACCACTGTGAGCACGTGATTTTTTGCCTTATATATAAATTACTCCCAAAAATTCAAAATAAAATAATTTTTATTGTTTGAAATTGTTGTGAATTTTATGTTATTTTTACATGTATTATTTACATTTGTTTGTGCATGTTTATTTATTAAATTAATTAAAAAAATACAAAAATATATCGCATTTTGCATTTAGGATTTAATTATACAACTAGGAGTAATCAAGTTCTTTTTACAAAATGAAAATCGCAAAACATAGGCATCTTTTGCATTTTTAGCCTTTAAAGTCCAAATTGCGTGATTGTGTTTTAATTGGTATTTAATTTTTAGATGATAATTATTATTAGGATTTAAT
>MU682190.1:1057-13767 GCA_026770625.1 Nicotiana glauca | reverse complement strand
TTCATGCCGGATCCCTAGTAGGAATGCTTATCTGCATCATGTGCATTTTTGACTTAGGGGACTCAACACAGGGGTTGAGTCCGTCTACGAATAGCAACCTGAGACAGAAAAGACCATCTTGATACATCCTACTTATGTTCTGTGCATTTATTTGTTTCTGACCCGCATGTTGACCGGCTTCTGAATGTTAGAAAAATTTTGATAAAAAATAAGAAGAAGAAAATTAGCAGTTGGAGAGTTAGGTGATTATTTGTAAAAATAATATAAAAAAAAATTGTTTGTTTTACCCAAAAAGCAGAAAATGTGTAGTCTTTTGTTTTAGTTTTCTTTGTTTTAAAAAAAAACGAAAAAAAAGGGAAAAAAATATGTTTGTTTTAAAAATTAGTTAGTTTATTTACCCGAACTACGTCGGTTTGATTCTCACCGGATGTGAGATACGTAGGCAACCCTCATCGGGTCCAACTTTCCTTTTTTGCAAAAAATAACCAGAAAATAACAAAAATTTTATTTTTCATAAAAGAGTCAGCGACGTCATTTTTTGCTTAAAAAAAGCCGAATGTCCCCTAAAGGGACGCCGGAAGGCTGACATTGCATAAATGGCCGCTTTTTGACAGATTTTGATTTTTTGACCCTCACAGCCTTAAAAACCTTCGCCCCCGAGGCGCTGAAAGGCCGTGTTTGCAAAACTGGGTCGTTGATTTTAATTTAGAAAATTATAAAAAGAGTCTTGAACAGATTAGGTGTCGCCATTTGTCAAAAATAGCCGAATGTTCCCGAAAGGGGCGCTAGAAGGTCAATTTGCATAAACGGCCACCTTTGGTCATCATTTTTTAGGCTTTTGGCCGGTTAACCCCTAGAGCCTTAAAATCTTCGTCCCTGAAGTGCTGAAAGGCCGTGTTCGGAAAACCAATCTTTTTTTCTTCAAAATTGAGAAAAATGAAAAAATTAGTTTTATTCAAATAAAGGTTTTTGTCTAAAAAAACACCTTAATAAATGTGCAGGATGAGCACGACTGAAAATGAACCCTTCACGGCCCTTGTAGAGATCCCTTTGCAGATCCACATGTGGTGGAATGATTTAGAAGCCGATAGCAGAAAGGCAGTGATAAAAATTCTGGGTGGTCTCGTCGGTTTATTAAATGTCAAGCCAAGGTTGGATGTTATTGAGGCATTGATACCTTTCTGGGATCCTGCGCACAACATATTCCGGTTTTCTGACTTTGAACTTACGCCCACCTTGGAGGAAATGGCGGGTTATGCGGGTCTCAGCCCAAACTTCAGAACTCTTTATCCTTTGGCACCAAGGCCGGTAACGCCACAAAAATTTCTGGACTTGTTAAATATCAGCCGAAATGCCCAGGAAGAGAAGTTAGCAGCCGGACATTGCACATTTCAGTTTTTGTATCGGCGATATGGTAATCCCCGAGGCTTTGAAGATCCCAAACTCGGTTTGAATTACGCTGGAAACAAAGATAAATGGGAGGCCAGGCGGGTTCTGGCATTCATGGTAGCTTTCATGGGAGTTGTGGTTTGCCCTCGGGAAGATGGTCACATAGAAATCAACCTTGCAGGAATGTTGGATGTGGCGACCAAACGAGTCAACAACACAGTGGTTCCTTTAATCATAGCTGAAATCTATCGAGCTTTAACTATATGCCGAGAGGGAGGAAAGTTCTTTCAAGGTTATAATCTGTTGTTGCAATTGTGGATACAGGAGCACCTTTGCCATCGAGTTGGGTACATGAATTATGGATTAACGGGATTGAGCTGTATTGAAGAATTTGGGACTCGTATAACAGGCATGGAGTTCCCCGAAGGAACAGAGGATTGGCTATCACTTTTAAGATCATTAACCGCCGACAAAATCGAGTGGACCCTAGGGTGGCTTCCTGATACAGAAGCTATATATACTTCGGCTGAAGTTCCATACATCCTCTTAATGGGAGTTCGAAGTATCCAACCTTATGCCCCATACAGGGTGTTGCGTCAACTCGGAAGGTTTCAAACTATGCCCAATGACGAAAATTTAAGCAAGCAAGTGATTGAACTGGGCCCAAAAGATGTCTTTCTTGAAGGAAAAATCCGTGCAATCTGGAATCGGTGTAGGTTCCTCGAGCTTGAAACCATAGTGCGAGATCGGGCTAAGGGCGAGGTAGACCCTAAGTACAATGCTTGGTTCAGGAAAAGGTTCTTGATTCCGCAAAGGCCCTCCAAAAGACCCCACGTCCAAGATTTCACTGAATCATCTCAGGTACAATGGGATTGGCTGGCAAGAGAAGAAGGTTATCGAGCGGAAGTTGGTAAGTTAAAGCAACAGGTTGAAAGTCTAAAATTCGAGAACGGGGTGCAAGTTGCAGTGGACCAAGGTGAAAAGAATAAACTGGCTCGAGAAAATGAGATGCTCAAGGCTCAAATACAGCAAATAAGGGTAACCGCCAATAATCAACAGAGAAGTCGATCTGACAAGAGGCTGATAGACGGATTGAACAAGCAGCTCAGTGAAAGCCAAGAAAGTTTGGAAAGATCCGAGGCTTGCATAGCAAGGATGCGGGTCACATGGGCCAAAGGTACAATGGTACGGAGAAAGCACCTGCAGAAAGTCAAAAGGGATTACGAAATAAGCATTGGGCTATTAAGGGAAACCAACTCCGCTCTCCAAGAACAGGTCTTCAGACGAGCCCGAGAGGCTAGAGAAGACAGGGAACGCTGTTACGATTTGATGGCCAGAATGGAGGAACAAATGGAAAGATTCCAAGATCGACTCGCCGACAATGCTCAAGTGTTGGGGTTAAAAAACCGGCAGATAGAGCAATTGTTCAGAGAAAGGGATGACATCCGGAGAAGGATTGATGAGATTGGGCATTACATCCATATGAGGTGCCTAACATGTGAGCAAATGCCCAGGGACACCCTCTTCTCCTCCGTCATGGGTTACGTCCACCATATCATGGGTGAATTGAAGAGTTTACGAAGGGGTCTTGCACCAAAGCCCGCAAAAAGGCCGAAAGATGCCTCGCGGGCACCTAAACTAAAAACTTTAATGTATCCCTAGTTCGAACCTGTTGTTTGCTGTCTGGATGAGTTTGCTGTCTTCTCATGTGTCTTGTTTATCGAGTCATGTTAAGCACTTTGGAGTTTGTATTTTTGTACTTTGGAGTCTGTTTGTACGTTGTAACCTATAGTTGTTTAAAGGCTATGGTGTTTTCCAAATTTTTTCTCTTCAAAAATGTTGTTGCTTTGTAATGTTTTGATAAAAATTTTAAAGTTGTTTGAAATGATGTCTTTATTTCTTACATTTTTGTGGCAGAACTACGCCCGGTCTGATTCACGCGGGGACGTGATACGTAGGCAATCCACATAAGATTCGACCACCACTAAAAAAGAAAAAAAAGAAAAAATAAAAGATAAAATAATAATAAAATAAAAGAGAGGAAGGTTCCCTAAAACACTTTGAAGGCACGAATAAAACAAGTCGGGACGACGCATGCGGTTAGAGCAAGAACATGTTAGAAATGGTTAACTGCTTAGGAACATTGCATCCCCAATGTGCAATTTCCATTCCGTCTTGGGGTGAAATGCTGTGCTAAACTCAACCCAAGTACCTAGCTCCTGCTGCACAGCTCTCCAGAACCACGATGTAAACTGAGTACCTCTGTGTGAAATGATAGAAACTGGAATACCATGCAGACGGACGATCTCCCGGATGTAAATCTCCACCAACCGCACCGATGAATAAGTGGTACACACAGGAATAAAGTGAGCGGACTTGGTCAGCCGATCCACAATAACCCAAATCAAACTTCTTCATGGTCCGTGGGAGTCCAGATACAAAGTCCATGGTGATGCGCTCCCATTTTCGCTTCGGAATCTCTATCTGCTGAAGCAACCCACCCGGTCGCTGGTGCTCATACTTCACCTACTGGCAGTTGAGACATCTAGACACATAACCAACTATATCTTTCTTGATCTGCCTCCACCAATAGTGCTGCCTCAAGTCCTGATACCTCTTCACGGCACCCGGATGGATGGAATATCGCGAACTATGGGCCTCCGCTAAAATCAACTCTCGACGCTCATCAACATTGGGCACACAAATCTGGCCCTGCATCCTCAATACCCCGTCATCTCTGATGGTCACATCTCCAGCATCACCACGCTAAACCTTGTCCTTAAGGACAAACAAATGAGGGTCATCATATTGCCGCTCCCTGATACAATCAAATAAGGAAGATCGGGAAACCACACACGCTAGAACCCGACTGGGCTCTAAAAGATCCAATCTCACAAACTGGATGGCTAAGGCTTGCACATCCATCGCCATAAGCCTCTCTGAAGCTGGTAAATATGCCAAACTCCCCAAACTCTCTGCCCGGCGACTCAAGGCATTCGCCACCACATTAGCCTTACCCGGGTGATATAGAATAGTAATATCATAATCCTTCAGCAACTCTAACCACCTCATCTGACGCATATTAAGATCCTTTTGCTTGAACAAGTGCTGCAAACTCCGATGGCTAGTATATATCTTACAAGGCACACCGTACAAATAATGATGCCAGATCTTCAAGGCATGAACAATAATAGCTAGCTCAAGGTCATGGACAGGGTAATTCTTCTCATGTATCTTCAACTGTATGGACGCGTAGGCAATCACCCTACCTTCCTGCATCAACACCGCTCCGAGGCCAACTCTCGAGGCATCACAATAGACAGTATAAGACCCCGAGTCGATAGGCAATATCAAAATTGGGGCTGTAGTCAAAGCTGTCTTGAGCTTTTTAAAGCTCGGCTCACACTCCTCTGTCCACTGAAATGGGGCACCCTTTTGGGTCAATCTAGTCATAGGGGCCGCAATCGATGAAAATCCCTCCACAAAATGACGGTAGTAGCCCGCCAAGCCAAGGAAACTGCAAATCTCTATAGCTGAGGAGGGCCTAGGACAACTCTACACGACCTCTATCTTTCTCGAATCCACCCGAATGCCCTCAGTTGATACCACGTGGCCTAAGAATGCCACAGAAATCAACCAAAATTCACATTTCGAGAACTTTGTATATAACTTCTTCTCTCTTAGGGTCTGAAGCACTGTCCTCAGGTGCTGCTCATGATCTTCCCAACTCCGGGAGTATACAAGAATATCATCTATGAAAACAACGACGAACGAGTCAAGATATGGCCAGAACACACTGTGCATCAAATGTATGAAAGCTGCTGGGGCATTGTCAGCCCAAATGACATGACAAGGAACTCGTAATGGCCATACCGAGTCCTAAAAGTAGTCTTCGGGATATCTGGCTCCCGAATCTTCAACTGATGGTAACCTATGCGCAAGTCAATCTTAGAAAACACCTGTGCGCCCTGAAGCTGGTCAAACAGATCCTCAATACAAGGCAAAGGGTAATGATTCTTCACTGTAACCCTGTTCAACTAGCGATAATCAATACATATACGCATGGAACCATCCTTTTTCTTCATAAACAAGACAGGAGCACCCTACGGTGAAACACTGGGGCGAATAAAACCCTTATCAAGCAATTCCTGCAACTGATCCTTCAACTCCTTCAACTCAGGAGGAGCCATACGGTACGGAGGGATGGAAATGGGCTGAGTACCCAGCAATAAATCAATGCCAAAATCAATATCTCTATCGGGAGGCATGCCCGAAATATCAGCTGGAAACACATCGGGATAATCCCATACCACTGGGACTGAATCAATAGAAGGGGAACACTGACATCTCTCACATAAGCTAAATACGCCGCACACCCCTTCTCAATCATACGTTGAGCTTTAAGAAAAGAGATAACTCTACTGGGAGTGTGATCTAAAGTGCCACTCCACTCAACACGCGAAATACCTGGTATAGCCAGCGTCACGGTCTTGGTGTGACAATCAAGAATAGCAAAATAGGGTGACAACCAGTCCATGGCCAAGATAATATCAAAGTCAACCATACCGAGTAACAATTAATCTGCTCAGGTCTCAAAACCATGAATAGTAACCAGACATGACCAATAAACGCGGTCCACAATAAGAGAATCCCCCACAGGAATAGAAACATAAACGGGGGAACTCAAAGAATCCCGAGGCACACCCAAATGCGGAGCAAAGTAAGAAGACACATAAGAATAAGTAGAGCCTAAATCGAATAGAACCGATGCTTCTCTGTGACAAACCAGTATAATACCTATAATGATGGAGTCGGAGGCAACAGCCTCGGTACGAGCAGGAATAGAATAATATCTTGCCCGGCCCCTCTCTCAAGGGCGGCCTTTATCTCCCCGACCTCCGCCCCTGGCCGGCTGGGCAGATGGGGTAGCAGCTGGAGCTGTGATCATAGCCTGAGAACTCTGCTGAGCACGCTGTGGCTGAGAAGTCTGTAGGGGCGCACTCCTCCTAAGTCTAGGGCAATCCCTCACCACATGGCGGGTGTCACCACACTCAAAACAAGCTCTAGGAGGGCGCGGTGGTTGTGACTGGCTCGGGCCAGATCTGCTGGACTGACTTCTGAAAGCACCCCGCGCAGGAAGCGCACTAGAAATTGGAGGTGCATAGCAAGGCTCCTGAGGTATAGGCGGAGCTGGAGCACTGCTGGCTACTGGAAGAGCTGAATGAACGGGGCAACCCACATAACCCCTACCATGACGACCTGCTACTTGGGTACGGGTACCAGAGTAGTGACCCGACTCTCGATACCTCTTGGCCTCCCTCTCCACTCGCTCCCTGGCGAGCATACCCTCGATCCTCCTAGCAATGCTCACTACCTGCTAATAAAGGATGCCCATCTCCAACTCTCGAGCCATGCTAGATCTGATGGGTGGGGTAACACCCTCAATGAACCTGCGAACTCTCTCACGGACTGTAGCAACCAAGGCTGGTGCATGCCTGGCAACCTGGTATAGCGGATAGCATACTGCAAAATGGTCATAGTACCCTGGCGCAAATGCTCAAACTCTGCACCCCATGCGTCCCTGAGATTCTAAGGGACAAACTCTCTCATGAACATATCTAAGAACTAGGTCCAGGTCAGTGAGGTAGCCTCGGCTGGACTGTCTATCTCATAAGTGCGCCACCAATCATAGGCAACTCCCTGAAGCTGGAAGGCAGTGAAGGAAACCTCGCTGGACTCTACTATGCCTATAGTGCGAAGAATACTGTGACACTCCTCTAGAAATCCCAAAGCATCGTCTGAAGTCGCTGCCCTGTCCTCGGGCTGAACGGGCACTGCAGGCGGTGCGGAAATAATCTCGGGAGCCTGCTCAACATGCACTCATTGCTCAGGAGTGTGGACGGCGGGAGTTTGTGCTCCTCCCCAACCTAAGATGTGGCTGCAGTAAGGGGAAGCAACCCTTCCTGAGCCAAGGTGGTGTACATACTCTTGAACTGAGCCAAAGTCTCCTGAAGAGCCGGAGTAGTAGTGGCAGTAGTAGGCGTGTTAGGTGCTTAGGCTCCTGCTGGTTCTACTAGTGGTGCCCCATCGGCAGCTCGCGCAGGTGCTCTAGCTGCACCACGTGCGCGTCCTCTACCTCTACCCTGGCCCCGGCCTCTAACGGGTGCAATAGGGGGTGCGGGTGCCTGATCATCTCGAGTAGCACGTGTCCTCACCATCTGTGATAGAATAGAAGATAGAAGTTTAGTATTGGTGATGTCTAGATGTCGCATGACAAGGAAATCAAATGAATTGAAAACTTTTCCTAACATTTACATAGCCTCTCATAGATAAGTACAGACGCCTCCGTACCGATCAGCGAGACTCTAATAAACCGGCATGTGTTTCGTGACTCCTATGAACCTAGAGCTCTGATACCAACTTGTTACGACCGCAGTTCGCCCTCCGTGAACATGTCGTGATGGCACCTAGTCCCTATAACTAGGTAAGCCTAACAATGCGGAAAAACAACCTAAACTTGCAGAATAACTAAAATTGAACAAGTTAAAATGATAACTGCATATGAAGGCCGCTCGGCATATACAACTCAAAAAAAATGCGGAAGTCTACAACACCATCCCAAAACCCGGAAACTCACGGGAACACAGGCTAACGGAAAGTAAATACATAGCTCTAACTCCAGAATATATAAAACGAACAGTACGAAAAAGAGGAAGCTAACTGCTAAAGCTAGAATAAGAAAGAGACTACAGGTCTGCAGACACGGCAGATGTACCTCGAAATCTCTGCTAGATCTCTCTGCCTCAAGGATGATACACTTGGGCAAAGCTACCTGGATCTGCACATGGAAAACATGCGCAGAAAGGGCATGAGTACACCACAACGGTACTCAGTAAGTGCCAAGCCTAACCTCGGTTGGGTAGTGACGAGGAAGGTCAAGGCCCTACTGAGATAAACATAATATATGATAGGATAAGGAAAAACACTATAGATAAAGTCTACAGCGAGAATCTAAATAGGATAAACAAGGAAAGCAGTAATAGAAAGCAGAAACAAAACAATATAAGGAATACTGCTCACAACAGGAAATAATAGTCGGGGATCTCTTGTATCCTCATCATATACACGAGGGATCTCTTGGTATCCCGAAGATCTCTTGGTATTCTCATCATATACACACGGGATCTCTTGGTATCCTCAAAACATTCATTTACATGTGCCAGGGATCTCTTGGTATCCCGCACCCTCAGTCCAGAATGTAACAAGTACAGGGGGATCTCCCGGGATGCCGTCCCGTAGTCCTAATTTGAAACACACAATAACAGCCCAAACATTAGGATAAATGCTAAACTCAGAACAAGTAATACAAAATCCTAGCCTAACATGCTTCACGTAGTACAAACAGGACAGTTTAAGCACATAGGCAAGTAACTCAAATAAACATGCTTCTCTAAACTAGCATAGGATAAACTCGCAATTTAAAATAAACAGATAAGCAAGAAAAACTCCATTTAAATACTTCAAGTAAAAACAGATTTACAACAATTAGGTCAAGTATGCACTCGTCACCTCATGTACGAGGCTTTCAAATATCAAATATCATGTCCTAAGGGGAAGAGGTCCCCCACACAAGGTTAGACAAGACACTTACCTCGAACCGGCACAAAAATCAACTAGAATCCACGCCTTTGCCATGAGTATCCGACTCTAAATGGCCCAAATATATTCAATTCAATTACATATCGTAAATAGCATCGCAAACAACTGATTCTACTATTTAATTCCAAGCTAAGGCGTGAAATTAGGTAAAATGACCAAAATACCCCTCAGGCCAACATCTCAGAACCGGATAATTTTTACATTTTCAGAACCCTCGTACTCTCACGAGTCTATACATAACAAGAACGCTGAACTCGGAGTCCAAATGACCTCTCAAATTCTCAATTAAAGGTCTAAGAACTTTTCCCCCAATTTCTACCAAAATTTCGAAATTAAATGTTGAAATTAACTAAAGATTGATGGAATATAACTAGAAAGGGTTAAAGAAACGTTACCCAATTATCTCCTCTTCAAAACCCAATAATTCTCAATTAAAGGTCTAAGAACTTTTCCCCCAACTTCTGCGGACAAAGTGTCGTTTTTGCGGCTTACCCTTAAATGCCCAGTTTCCGCTTCTGCGGACAAGCAATCGCTTCTGCGATTCCGCTTCTGTGGGCAAGCAACCACTTTTGCGGTTCCGCTTCTGTGGGCATCACACCACTTCTGTAGTTTCTGAAGGAAAAATCCAAAGTTGCTTCTGCGGCCCTTTAGCCGCTTCTGCGGTGCCGCATCTGCGGTTGCCAAGTCGCAGATGCGAAAATACCAGAAGTAGCAATGGTTCAGCTGCTGCAACACTTCTCCGATCTTCTCGTCAACCATCCAAAATCATCCCAAGGCCACCAGGACCTCAACCAAAAGCACCAATAACACTTAATACCTCATTCAAACTTGTTCCAACCCTTAAACCACCTAAAACAACGTCGGAAACTCGATTAAATCAAGGATTTGTGCCTAAGAACTTCAAATTCTATCAAAACACGTTTTTGATCAAAAACCTGACCAAACCTCGTCCGAATGACCTAAAATTTTTCACACACATCCCAAATGACATGATGAAGCTACTGCAACTTCCGAAATTCCATTCTGACATTTGGATCAAAAACTCACTATCGGACCGGAAACTTCAAAAATTCAAACTTCGGCATTTCAAGCCTAAATTAGCTACGGACCTCCAAAATACATTCCGAACATGCTCCCAACCCCAAAATCACCTAACGGAGCTAACGGAACCATTGGATTTCTATTCCGAGGCCGTCTTTATACTGTTCCCACTACGGACCACTTTCGAACTCTTAAGCTCTCATTTAGGGACTACGTGTCCCAAAACTCTTCGAAACCCAGCACCGAACGTCTCAACAAACCAAAATAGTAGAAATAAACTTAGGGGAAGCAGTCAATAGGGGATCGGAGCGTTAATTCTTAAGACGACCGGCCGGATCGTCACAACCAAGCATGGAAAGGCTTTGATAGCCTTCATCCAGATTTTGCAAAAGAGTCTCTCAATCTGAGACTTTGCTTGGCAAGTGATGGATTCAATCCATTTCGGAACAGGAGCATTTCTCATAGCACATGGCCAGATGTCTTAATGGTTTATGATTTACCTCGTTGGATGTGCATGAAACAAGAATATTGCATGCTTTCGTTGCTTATATCTGGGTCGCGATCTCCTAGAAATGATATTGACATTTATTTGCAACCATTAATAGAAGAGTTGAAGGTATTGTGGGAGTCAGGAGTTGACACATATGATGCTTCAAGAAATCAAATCTTTCAAATGCGAGCAGCTCTTATGTGGACAATTAGTGACTTTCCTACATATGCTATGTTATCTGGGCGGAGTACAAAAGGAAAGTTGGCTTGTCCTTGTTGTAATTGTGGCACTAATTCTTGCTATCTAAAACATAGTCGAAAAATGTGTTACATGGATCATCATGTTTTTCTCCCCGCGGATGATCCAACAAATGGTCTTTCAATGGAAAAACAGAATTTAGGACCCTCCAGAATTTTTAAAGGGAACAGATGTGTTCAATATGTTACAAAATGTTGAAAATGTATTTGGGAAGACGCAAAGAAATCAAATTTTGGCCCATGGAAAAAAGGTCAATTTTTTTTGAATTACCTTATTGGCAACATAACTCGCTTCGCCACAACGTTGATGTAATGCATATTGAGAAGAACAAAGTTGACAGCATAATAGAAACACTTCTGGAAATTTTGGGCAAGACGAAGGATCATGAAAGTGCTCGTTATGACCTCAAAGAGATGGGAATTAGGAAGAACCTTCAATCAAAAGATATAAAGGATGGCAAGAAAATAAAGCTTGCACAAGCATGCTTCTTTATGACTAAGGGCGAAAGATCCACATTTTGTGGTGTTTTAAAGAATGCAAAGCTACCCGATAGAAGTGCTTCCAACATTTCTCGATGTGTGCATCCAGCTGAGAGAAAAATATCTAATTATAAGACCCATGATGCACATTTCATGTTACATTATTTGTTGCAAATTCCAATTAAAAGCATACTTCCTGATCATGTAGCTATTGCATTGATTCGTCTAAGTTTCTTTTTTTGCCGTTTATGTCAAAAAGTTATTACATTGGAAGAACTAGATTGTTTGGAAGTAGAGATTAGAGAAACAGAGAATCAACTTGAGCGAATTTTTCCTCCTTGTTTTTTTTTTATATAATGGTTCATTTGCCGAACGAGGTAAGATTAGGAGGTCCAGTTCAATGTCGATGGATGTTTTTTCCTACACATATTTCAGCATTTCTGTACAGCGTTTCAGCATTTCTACACAGCATTTCAACATTCTGCACAACATTTCAACATTTCTGCACAGCGTTTCAGCACATCATTTAGGCAATTTCTGCGTTTCTGCATAGTTTTTCTGTGTTTTCTGCGTTTCTGCACAATTTTTTTTGTGTTTTCTGCATTTATGTACATTATTTTTGGATTTCTGCACAGTGTTTTGCATTTTCGCATAGATTTTCGGCAATTTCTGCATTTATGCACAACGTTTTAGCATTTTCTGCTTCTGCACCTTATTTCTGCATTTCTTGTTGCGTTTCAGCAGTTTCTGCTTTCTACACAGCGTTTCTGCATTTCTATTCTACGTTTCTATAGTTTCCGCATTTTTGCATAGCAGTTTTGCATTTCTTCATAGTGTTTTTACATTTATGCAGAACGTTTCTACATTTTTGCATTTCTGCATATTGTTTCAGCATTTGTTGCTTTCTGCATTCTGTATTTCGGTGTTTTCTAATTAATTGTTTTTTCCACTTTATGAAGAATGTATTCAGGAGCAAAGAAAAAGGGTTTGAATCTAAACAAAGCTCAAAGTCCTATGAAGAAGATAGGTTTTGATTTTCAGTTTCGATCCAGTGCTGAATTGGTGATCGGTGCGGACTCAACCCTTAGGAAGAGTGGGCGCTAATTACTTTTACCCAATAGCGGTATCGGGGTCAATATCCACAGGGAGCAAGATTTGGGAGTCGAGTATTTGTGAAGTCTACAAATGCGTTTTGGCTTCTAATTTTTGCTTCTATCATTTTTGGTTTTTCTTTTATTTATCAACTAAATCTATCAACTACAGTTGTAAACTAAATTTTGCTAAGTAATGATGCTAGTTGTATGCAATAAGAGAAAAGCACTAGGGTCATAGCACTCACCTAGGTGACTAATTAACGGGTATAGAATTCTAATACAAGGATGATAATTAAGGGG
>MU682189.1:43511-56863 GCA_026770625.1 Nicotiana glauca | reverse complement strand
AATATTATTTTACCTTGTAATTTATATTTCATACAAAAATTAGTAAATAAAAAAAATCACGAGCATAATTTTATTCTCTTTATTTAATGGGATTTATGATTTTAAAAAATAATAAAATGAGTAATTAAGTTGATAATTCACCGTTGTCCGTTGGCTTACCTGACGACGACGTTAGGTGCCATCTCGGCCTATAATGAATTTTGGGTCGTGACACATGGTCTATTGCGGTTCCTAATATGTTAAACGATATATCACAATACACTAATATTATATTTAATTATATATATACAAAATTTGAGATAATTTTTATTAAATCTTAAAATTTGTTTAAAAATTATAAAAGAAAACCATCTATAATACAAAGTAAAATAAAGAATCTCAAAAATATTGTAAAACAAAGTGATCCAACAAAAACATTAGGATTCATCGATTTAATTACAAAAAATAAAAAAAAGTGATAAAATCTTTGGACAAAGGAATTTTACTGAAAAAAGTAATACAAGAAAAAAATAAAAAAATAATGAAACAAAGAAAGTAGAAAAAAGGGATAAAAGTTAGGATGAAATTTTTTAATAAAAAAATAAAGTTAAGAAAAATAAAAAATAAATCAAAAGATAATAAAAAATTAAGATAAGAAAAAAAATAAAAAAATAAAAAATAAAAAATAAAAAAGAGAATACTAGAGAGAACAAAAACGAAAGAAATAAAATAACTACTATAACTAAAAAATAATAAAATAAAATAAAAATTGAAAAACAGTGTAAATTGTTATTAGAAAGAAAAAGTTATAGTGAAAAAAAAAAAATACTAAGAAAAATAAAAGAATAGACCAAAAAAAATAGAGAAAAAGGGGAGGCCGTAGAGGCATAAGAAGTGGGGGCAACTGGGTACAAAATTTTAAGGGCTCTTAGCATCGTTTTGTCATGTTTTAAATAGAGTTGGTTTGGACTAGTTGCCCAGATTTCCGTTACTTCATTGTACAACAGCTCCGGATCTGACTTCTGAGCATAAACACCCAGCAAAGTAGTAGTTAGCCGGTGAGATCAAGCGAGTCGGTGAGTCACGAGTCATTGCAATCCAGTCACCGGCGACGATGGATCCGGCGAACTCAACTCTAGGGCGAATGATATTGGAGGAGATCACTCCAGTGGTCATGGTCCTACGCACCCCTCTCGTTGAGGAATCTTCTCAGAAAAATCAACTCTCCTTCATCCAATTGCTTTCTCCTTTCTGCAATTTCAACAATATCGACGGTCAACTCCGTTTCAATACAATCTTAATGTAAATTTAATAGTAATTTTTTCGTAAAATTAACTGTTTTTGAAATGTTTTACTTTATTGGAATATGCAGTGCCAGTTCGAACTGCAAATGATCAGCCTTACAGGCTCAAGAAGTTTAAATTGCGCTTGTTTTATGCTTCAGATATTCGGCAGCCTAATATTGAGGTACTTTTTCTTAGCTGAAAATAAAATTGCAATATATATTCATTCCTTACAGAAGAGTACTACTATAATTGGATTTTGGATAATTAAATGTACTTATAAAAAAATGAAGAACATAAGTGTTGTCAAAGAAAAAATTATTTGATTGATTCTTGAAATAGTGATTGTGTGGAACAAAATGGGAAATAGGGAGTAGTAATTTTATTTCACATTACTTTAATGGAGTATTAAGCTAGTAAGCTACTAAATCATTTGCTAATGATTTCATTGCTTCTCAATCTTTTGTTGTAGTAAAACTAAATTCATGTAGTGCTTCAACCAGAAGCTACTAAATAACTGAATAATAAAGTAATTGCACAGAACTTTTATGAAATACTTCACCTTGATTTGGAAGTGATGCACAAAACCTTCAGTCGTGGAGCTTTGGAAATTTATGAGGTAGCATGGTACACAAAGTAACAAGAGATTTTAGATGCAATTACTAATGGGAAATGTTAAAGTGAAGTTCTGCACAAACTAGTAAAACTTGCTGTGAAGCTTCATCCGATTTTTTTTTTTTTAATAAGGTAATAGGATTTCATTAATGAAGGGCATAAATACCTGTATACATATACTTAAAAAAGAGAGCCTCACAAAAAAATATGGCCCTCTACAAAGGTCACCTAATCTTCTATGTTAAAAGGAATCTCGTCGGTGCACCAAAACATAACAAGGGAAAAGAGATTACTCCTCAAATGTACAAAGTCCTTCTCTACTCCATCAAAAACTCTCCTATTTCTTCCTCTCCAATTGATCCACATTAGTGCAAGCTGAGTAAGATCCTAAGCTCTGGGTCTTCTTCTCCTTCTGAATCTCCAGTTTTAACCGTGCCTGGCATTACCCACTAAAGACCAAATCAATCCAACACTTTAAACCACAAGCAAGATACAATTTTACAATGTAAAAGAAGGTGATCTACATCTTCATCCGAGCACTTACACATGAAGCACTAACTAGCACATGTAACCCTCTTCCTCAAATTCTTAGCTGTTAGAAGCACCCCCTATGTAACTAGCCATGTAAAGAAACACACTTATCTCAGTACTTTAGGAATCCGAACCGAAAGATGAGGAAAGACTGCCTCCTTCCTACCCAGTAGCAGTGTTATCAAAGGCGAAAAGGCAGAAAAAGCTCTAAGGTCCGTTGGGGCTTTAAGCACAAAGCGCAAGTAAAGCGTGGGCTTTAATGAAAAAATGCGCAACGGGTGAAAAAGTAAAAATATGCATAGTAGTCCAGGACTAATCATTATAAGCATGAATAACAAATATATGGACAAAGAAATTGAAAATAATTCATGATAAAGTGAAATATCAATTTTTTAAGGTCGCCTTTTCAGGATTACACTCATCGGCAAGGAAAAGTATGTATTAGAGCTTTGATGCGACACTAAAGCACCCACAAAGCGAGGCGAAGCGCTCAACGTGTTTTGAGCCTCGTTTCAAGGCTTAAGCGCGCCTTTGANCGACCGTGCTAGAACCACGGAACTTGGGAATGCCTAACACCTTCTCCCGGGTTAACAGAATTCCTTATCCGAATTTTTGGTTCGCGGATCATTAAATAGAGTCAAACCTTTCCTCGATTCGGGATTCAACCGGTGACTTGGGACACCATTAATCTCCCAAGTGGCGACTCTGAATCTTAATAATAAATTCGGTTTCGATTGTCCTTTAATTGGAAAAACTCCCTTTACCACGCCCCTTCGCGGGGTGCGGTAGCGCCAAAAGAAGGTGTGACACTATTATGGGATTGGGTCGTTCGCCGTTCGCCTCCGCGGCAACATGCGTAATATTGGACAAGAAACTAGTGTATCCGTGCGTTTTCTGATTTGAATTATGGCGACCTATCTGGTGGGGACCATTTTATATATACTCCTGTTGAGGAGGTAACTGATAATTGAGAGCTTGTGTCTATTGTTCAGAGGAGGATCGTAACACGTGATTGAATTTGTTTACACAGTTTACTTACCATGCCTCATACTTGTTTACTTTTGTTGTACTCGATTTATTAGACAACTAGTAAGTGTCGATGTCGATCCCTCCTTACTACTTCTCCAGGGTTAGGCTAGATATTTACTGGGTACCCCTGTTGATTTATGTATTCATGCTACACTTCCGCACTTATTGTGCAGGCACATATATTTTTGGTGGTCTTTTAGGCGTAGAGGCGCAACTATCGTGAGAACTTTGCGATGAGCTGCATCCCGTGTTACGATCCGCAACATAAAGAGTCTCCATCAAAACTATTTATATTTTTCTGTTTAACTTGTATTATGGACAAAATATTGTATTATTATTTATTATTGTACTTTCTAGTAGATGTTTATGCACTTGTAACACCGGGTTTTGGGGATTCCTAATGGATGTTTATTTTTGCATTTCACATAATTAATATTATTTTACCTTGTAATTTATATTTCATACAAAAATTAGTAAATAAAAAAAATCACGAGCATAATTTTATTCTCTTTATTTAATGGGATTTATGATTTTAAAAAATAATAAAATGAGTAATTAAGTTGATAATTCACCGTTGTCCGTTGGCTTACCTGACGACGACGTTAGGTGCCATCTCGGCCTATAATGAATTTTGGGTCGTGACACATGGTCTATTGCGGTTCCTAATATGTTAAACGATATATCACAATACACTAATATTATATTTAATTATATATATACAAAATTTGAGATAATTTTTATTAAATCTTAAAATTTGTTTAAAAATTATAAAAGAAAACCATCTATAATACAAAGTAAAATAAAGAATCTCAAAAATATTGTAAAACAAAGTGATCCAACAAAAACATTAGGATTCATCGATTTAATTACAAAAAATAAAAAAAAGTGATAAAATCTTTGGACAAAGGAATTTTACTGAAAAAAGTAATACAAGAAAAAAATAAAAAAATAATGAAACAAAGAAAGTAGAAAAAAGGGATAAAAGTTAGGATGAAATTTTTTAATAAAAAAATAAAGTTAAGAAAAATAAAAAATAAATCAAAAGATAATAAAAAATTAAGATAAGAAAAAAAATAAAAAAATAAAAAATAAAAAATAAAAAAGAGAATACTAGAGAGAACAAAAACGAAAGAAATAAAATAACTACTATAACTAAAAAATAATAAAATAAAATAAAAATTGAAAAACAGTGTAAATTGTTATTAGAAAGAAAAAGTTATAGTGAAAAAAAAAAAATACTAAGAAAAATAAAAGAATAGACCAAAAAAAATAGAGAAAAAGGGGAGGCCGTAGAGGCATAAGAAGTGGGGGCAACTGGGTACAAAATTTTAAGGGCTCTTAGCATCGTTTTGTCATGTTTTAAATAGAGTTGGTTTGGACTAGTTGCCCAGATTTCCGTTACTTCATTGTACAACAGCTCCGGATCTGACTTCTGAGCATAAACACCCAGCAAAGTAGTAGTTAGCCGGTGAGATCAAGCGAGTCGGTGAGTCACGAGTCATTGCAATCCAGTCACCGGCGACGATGGATCCGGCGAACTCAACTCTAGGGCGAATGATATTGGAGGAGATCACTCCAGTGGTCATGGTCCTACGCACCCCTCTCGTTGAGGAATCTTCTCAGAAAAATCAACTCTCCTTCATCCAATTGCTTTCTCCTTTCTGCAATTTCAACAATATCGACGGTCAACTCCGTTTCAATACAATCTTAATGTAAATTTAATAGTAATTTTTTCGTAAAATTAACTGTTTTTGAAATGTTTTACTTTATTGGAATATGCAGTGCCAGTTCGAACTGCAAATGATCAGCCTTACAGGCTCAAGAAGTTTAAATTGCGCTTGTTTTATGCTTCAGATATTCGGCAGCCTAATATTGAGGTACTTTTTCTTAGCTGAAAATAAAATTGCAATATATATTCATTCCTTACAGAAGAGTACTACTATAATTGGATTTTGGATAATTAAATGTACTTATAAAAAAATGAAGAACATAAGTGTTGTCAAAGAAAAAATTATTTGATTGATTCTTGAAATAGTGATTGTGTGGAACAAAATGGGAAATAGGGAGTAGTAATTTTATTTCACATTACTTTAATGGAGTATTAAGCTAGTAAGCTACTAAATCATTTGCTAATGATTTCATTGCTTCTCAATCTTTTGTTGTAGTAAAACTAAATTCATGTAGTGCTTCAACCAGAAGCTACTAAATAACTGAATAATAAAGTAATTGCACAGAACTTTTATGAAATACTTCACCTTGATTTGGAAGTGATGCACAAAACCTTCAGTCGTGGAGCTTTGGAAATTTATGAGGTAGCATGGTACACAAAGTAACAAGAGATTTTAGATGCAATTACTAATGGGAAATGTTAAAGTGAAGTTCTGCACAAACTAGTAAAACTTGCTGTGAAGCTTCATCCGATTTTTTTTTTTTTAATAAGGTAATAGGATTTCATTAATGAAGGGCATAAATACCTGTATACATATACTTAAAAAAGAGAGCCTCACAAAAAAATATGGCCCTCTACAAAGGTCACCTAATCTTCTATGTTAAAAGGAATCTCGTCGGTGCACCAAAACATAACAAGGGAAAAGAGATTACTCCTCAAATGTACAAAGTCCTTCTCTACTCCATCAAAAACTCTCCTATTTCTTCCTCTCCAATTGATCCACATTAGTGCAAGCTGAGTAAGATCCTAAGCTCTGGGTCTTCTTCTCCTTCTGAATCTCCAGTTTTAACCGTGCCTGGCATTACCCACTAAAGACCAAATCAATCCAACACTTTAAACCACAAGCAAGATACAATTTTACAATGTAAAAGAAGGTGATCTACATCTTCATCCGAGCACTTACACATGAAGCACTAACTAGCACATGTAACCCTCTTCCTCAAATTCTTAGCTGTTAGAAGCACCCCCTATGTAACTAGCCATGTAAAGAAACACACTTATCTCAGTACTTTAGGAATCCGAACCGAAAGATGAGGAAAGACTGCCTCCTTCCTACCCAGTAGCAGTGTTATCAAAGGCGAAAAGGCAGAAAAAGCTCTAAGGTCCGTTGGGGCTTTAAGCACAAAGCGCAAGTAAAGCGTGGGCTTTAATGAAAAAATGCGCAACGGGTGAAAAAGTAAAAATATGCATAGTAGTCCAGGACTAATCATTATAAGCATGAATAACAAATATATGGACAAAGAAATTGAAAATAATTCATGATAAAGTGAAATATCAATTTTTTAAGGTCGCCTTTTCAGGATTACACTCATCGGCAAGGAAAAGTATGTATTAGAGCTTTGATGCGACACTAAAGCACCCACAAAGCGAGGCGAAGCGCTCAACGTGTTTTGAGCCTCGTTTCAAGGCTTAAGCGCGCCTTTGACAATACTGCCCAGTAGCAAAACATAACCCCCCCCCCACCCCCCCCACACACACAAAAAAAAACCTCTAAGCATCCTGGCTATTGTGTGGAGTATTCTGTGAATGGAGCAACTCCATCAATCTCTTATTCTCTGGAACTCTACGATCTCCGAATCTTGCAAGTTCCTCCTAAATGTCAAATCCCAATGTGTTTCTCCATCTAGCAGCCTCCGTATGCTTTGAATTGACATCTTTTTTGGGCATGAAATTGTATACATTCAAGGAAAAGTGATACTCAAAATGTTACCTCCACCCTATCTGTGTCCCCAATAGCTCACTCTACTCCCATCACCAATCCTAAATTATATATTCCCAAAAAACACTTCTCGCCCTTTCAAAATATTGCTCCATAAACGTCATCCACAGGGAAGTGTAATATTTTTAGTCCTCCCGCCCCCTTCGAAAATCCCATATTTCTCTGGAACACCTCCCTCTCCAAAGAGCATTCTCCTCATCCAAAATATAAACCATCTTTCTCTATGTTTGTACATTAGGTAAAAATAAAAATTAATTGGATTGGGGTGCACTTATTGCCTTGATCCTTGGGAATTTGGAGGGTTAAATTGAGAAGAGGTGCAAAATACGTGAACTGTTATTAAACTCAAAGTTATTAGAGATGAGGAAATATAGGGGAGGGGGGGAGTTGGTGGGGGTTATTGTTCAATGTGAATAGTGAAGTAGCAAGCTGTTGAAGAAGCTGTAGTATAGAAAAAAGAGGTGGGAAAGCAGCAAAGACAGAAGAGAAGGATATGAGGGCTGGGGGATTGAAACCTTTTGGGATCAATGGAACACAATTAGTTTAACCTCAGTAACCTCACATTCTGCAAAGGCAGTTCTTACTACCCATTGGAATAGAACATTGGGCTTCATAGATAAAACACTAGGACTTAGAGAAAATCATGACTTAGAGAACTAGTTCAACCTTGATACATTTTGAGGACCTTATTAGTAAAACACAAGAAAGACTCTTGAAGCTTTGGAACCAAGTTTTGACCTGATAAAGTGAAGATTCTTGAAAGCATAACAAACAGACCTATTAGGGCTCTATGTACGAACATCCTTACATGACTAGAATGTCACTCATGTAGAGTAGCTCAAAAAGTGAGTGAAGTATTGCATTACTAGAAATGTCTACATATCTTTAGAGTCAGAAAAGTTTATAACCTTTTTTTAGACAGATTCTCAAGTTTCAAGCCTCCAAGCGGCCCCTTCATTCAAAACATGCATTGAATTTAGTAAGAGATTTTCTGCGAGTAATATTCTGAAGGAATTAGTGTTACATTCCCCCTTGATTTACTTTCTTGTCAAATAGGCCTATTCCATTCAAATTTGTTTTTGTTGAGGGCAATATGTTAAAGTATTCAGTTTATGTTCTATTTGTTGGTTTCTACGACCTGAGAACTGAATGATGATATCTTGTTTCTGTATAAGCTTATTGCTTTAGAACTGACATGTTTTCCTCTCAAGGTTGCGAAGGAGCGGTTAAACCAAGTTATCACTGATGCTGGAGAGAAAGATCTTTCTGACTTATGTTCAGAACCTCTGGAAATTGAGACTGTGCTCAACTGTAATTTTTTCCCCACTACATTGAACTTGTTAAATTCTTTCTCATCTTAAAAAAAGAAGGATATGTGATCTCCAAGTTTATTATTAACAAAAGTGTATCAACAAATAAATCATAGGCCTAGTAAGATTACAATTCATTGTGGACAGCTGGATTTATAACTTGCGGTTTTGATACTGGCCAGTTAGTTTTTGCTGTATTTGTAGTCCATAACCAATTGGTTCACTTTCTGTGGTTTGGAGTTAAAAAAGAATTTTCTGTCTGGAAGTATGAAATTTTGTTGGACTAATTCCCCTATGATTTTCCAATGTAGCTTCGCAAAACGAGTTCCTACCGTCATGGTTCCAATATTTCAACAATGAGCTAGTACATACAGTTTCCTTTTCAGAACATGAAGCTTTTGACCATCCTGTGACATGTAAGCTACCTTTTTTTTCCTGACACTTTCTTGAGTCATTTCCCCCACTGTACTCCCTCTTTTTCACTTCTCTTTTCTTTTTCAGAAATGAGGTTCCATCTCACTTCTCTGAATATCCGTTTCTAGCTTACAGTGCTTCTACCTCTGTGGTGATAACAATATAGGTCTTTTGGCTGTTTCTTCGCGGGATGAAGATCCCATCAACAAATTTGTTGACCTATTTGACACTATTCACTTGCCGTCCTTTCTCAATGATGGTGCAATGGATCCAAAAATTCTAAAGCATTTTGTATTGGTACACGATGGTGAGGACACCTCATTAGAAAGGTTTGATGCTCTTTCCTTCCTTTTGAAATTGTCCAATGTAATCTGACATGGTGATTTATTACACTGAGATTGTTAACATCACAATCACAGATCTTGAGGAGTGGAAATTGAAGTACTTTAGTAAAGCCAGATACTTTGATCAGCATAAGTTTTTGAAATAATGCTGTTGTGAAGCAAAGGATAGGTGTTTCTAGAAATACGAGAAAGTATTTGAAAATAAAGAAACAAGTTTGTTTACTTTACTGTACTTGCAAAAAATTATTTCATTAACTTTTAGCAGTTAAAGAACTCGTAGATTTATAAAGGAAACCATGAAATAAACTCATAATTCTGCTTGTATTGAATTCAAATAGTAACTTAAGATTTCCCTAAGTTGCACAAGGCTAGGGACACACAGAAATTAAAGACATTGGAAGTCCTGGGATTCCTGTGCGGGAAGAAGCTTGAAATGAGGGAAGTTAGCCATAGTCATCAAACAAGAAAAAAAGAAGATGAGGGAAGTCATACTTTATTGCCTTTGTTGGTGTGTGCTTTTTGAACACAGCTGTAGTACTTTTTAGACCTCTTTGGAGACCTTATGCCTCTAATCAGATTACAGAACTTCTGATGCAAATTCTTTTTGGGAGTTTAGACAAGCATGTCTGTTTTGAGCGTCTGATTCCTGGTGCTGAATTAACTTCTAAACTCAAATAGCCTAGGCGTTTTAAACTGACGGAGAAGTTTGAAGCAACCTCCCTAAATAAGAATAAATTCTTTTATCTGAACCTGGAACTGACAAAACATACTTCTGAGACTGGCTCAAATAAAGTTAGTGTTGTCTGAACAAACACATAAGTGTACGTGGATGTACAGAAGTAATATAGAGTTAGTATTAGTGCAGTCCCATGACGAATTGGCTCTAATTTAATTGCTAAGGACAACAACTAGGGATTTGTTCAAACAACTAAATCTATTGTAAGTACTAAATTAATGACAAATAGGGGTGGGCATAGTTTGGGCAAAACCGAAATCCAAACCAAAAAATAGTTTGGTCAAATACCAAATTTGGATTTTTTGGATTTTTGGTTCGGTTTATTGAATTACGATTTGGTGTTTGATTTTAATTTTTGAAAAATTCGGATTTCAGAGTCGCAATGATAAATTTCAGATATCCAAAAATTCGGGAATTTTTGTACCTTATGTTTTGCCCTTATGCCTTAACAACTAAATCAGTCAAGCATATCCATTTGGCATTAGCGCAATCCCAAGCCCAATATTAACTTAAATAATAAGTGAAGGCCAACAAGGCAACAACCCACTTAAGAATAGGTTGACAATCTTTGGTACTACCCACAACTTTTCACTTATTTTAGAACTGAACTTGTAAAGGATAATGACAAGTGTCTTATTGTTATTATTATTATTATTATTACTACTGCTACTACTACTACTAATACTACTCTATGTTTCTTCTTCTAATATCTTTTCTTATATCAAGGGTTTGTATTTGTACCTACAAAGTTACAAAGTTACAATTACCAAATCTCTAGATGATTGTGGTGGGGATGAGAATTTATTAAGCAAATTGACATGACTAGCATTTGGAGGTTCATTTTTTTGTTAGAAGAATAGAAGCCCAGCATATTGGTTCAAATGAAAATCCAAAATAAGCAAACCGAAATTCGAACCCGAACTCTAAAAAATCAGACTCCTGGCAGACACATTTAAACTTTACCTTAAAAAAAAACTTAAACTTTCATAATCCAAACCGAACCCGACATCCACAGCGAATGATAGATAAGGCAGTTGCAATGTTATGGAATTCAATATAAAATCTAGGACTATGATTTCTCTAACATTTCATTCAATGAATTGCATCCTCAAAATCTTACTTCAGTGGATTGAGATATGAACTTTATAATACTAGCAAGTATCTTTTGAGTTGTTGACAAGCCTATCTTCCTTAACCCTCTTTCTTTATTCCTATCAATGAAAGATGCATTTTTTCGATGGAAGTACGTCAAAGATGCATGAGTTTCAACTCTTAACTATGGTTTCATAAGACCATTAGGTATATATACCCATCCTGAAATTCTATATCAATCAGCAAATGAGCTAACTTTCTTGAACTTAGGTTATTCAATTCCAATCCTAGATACCCTTTTCCAAGTTCAATAATAGAATTGCAAAATCAATCTAATCAGTGTTCAACTATGTTGCTCAGACTCTTCAAAAATGTTGTTGGGTGCGCGTCGGATCCTCCAAATTTAGTGTATTTTTGGAGGATCTGACACGGGTGTCCGAGCAACATAGGTGTTCAATCAATAAGATAAATCGAGCACAAGATTGAGTAGAAACTCATAACCTTCATTTAAGATAAGGAAGACAAATGCAAATAAAAGTAAAATGTGTTGAGTTCCATCACAATACTGGAATACGTAAAATAGGTCATGATAGAGCCTGAAAGCATCAAAAGGATATCCATTAACATCTCAATTCTAATGAAAGATTTAAGAAAAAGTTCTCCTTTCCTTGCCTTCCAGTAAATCAGATTTCCAAACTCTTTTAGGAAAGTGGATCATTTGTGGTGAAGAGGATGATCTAGAACCTCATGAACATTACACTCAATCAACCCGGAGTCTTTTATTCATTTGGAAACTTTCTATCTATTCCCAAACGCACAAGAAAGCTAGAACCTTAGAACCTTTGGGAGGTACTTTTGTTCTTCTCTACTATTGCAGTTTTAGATCTGCTGGTTGCTCTCTTGCAAGTACTCGTCTAGCTCCCTCTCCGAAGACCGAACAAGGAAAGGGTTACTGTTTAGGATAGATGGATGTGGCCCAGCGGCTCTTGTAGACTGAACTCTCTTCTCTTTAGCGCCGCCACCAAAAGGGGATAGAGAGCGCGCAACGGGCTTTTCAAGCATTAAAAATTCCCTACCTACACATTCAATGGCAACAGATAGAAGGCAGTTTTGTCGTTGTTTTTAATGGAAACCTAGAAAATGCTTGTCAGCACCTAGGAGCTGTTGTTGGAGTGCCTAGTCACTGACCAACAGCCACAACATACACCTGCTGCCTAGAACCAGCCTCTGGGCATGTGGTGCCTAGCGGTTGGAGAACTTTAGAAGCATAATTTTCCTGCTCTGCAGCACTTGGCATGTGCTAATCTTCTTTTTCTGCCTTTCAGCACCTCAGTATTGCTGAGATAGCACCTAGGTACTGCCCATCAGGCCATTTCTTGCTTCTTCGGCTCTAATACCTGTCTCTTGTCATTCGTTTCTTTTCCTAGATCTCCCAAGTGCTATCTCCTTGTTTGAATACTTTCCAACACAACAAGGAGCCTTGTCAGTGTTCACTGTTCAGTCACAACATGGCATTCATCACTTAATAAGTTCCAAAGCCTCTCTATGTCATGTTGGCGAAGTTCATCTACTATCATTAAGGGTTTCACATTTAACTTAGTCTTGGGATGAATATACAGTACACAACTATTAAAAGGGGCACAAGAGGAGTTCCTACTATTGTAGGGCTATCATATAGTTCTTTTCTCTATTGCCTCTCAAACTATCAAAGCTGTTTCTAGACTTATGGTTTAGTCGTATTGTGGCGGTCTTTTGGTTGCAAAAAGATAGAGCTCAATTTTGCGTGATGTCGCTGTTAATGATATTCTGTATTTTCTACAGAGCAACTAAAACCTTGGCAGAGATGAGGAGCACATTTGGGGGTAATTGTTGTCATTTGCTGTGTATCAACTCCTCTAAGGATGGGTCAGGAGAACATGAAAATCTGTGGGCTGCTTTTGTAATAATCTTCCTGAGTTTATTTTTTTCAGTTTTCACATCATATTTATTCGATTTATTATCTTTGTCTATTAGATAAAGTAAACAAAATTATCTTCTTCTGTCCGACAGAAAACTGGTATTTCACATGGCCAGCAGTTACGCTGCTTCCTTAGCTCAGATGACTTGGATGAGGTATTTGTTCCTGAACCTTGTATGGCTGAACTTTGAGGTACTTTCTTAGGATAGCTGGTTAATAATATCTTTCTCCTCGATGTAAGTAACTATTTACTTATGCGTTGAATCGAGCAGCTGGAGAAATTCATACAAGATCTAGCATCGAAACATATTATTCCTCATATGGAGCAAAAAATCCGTCTTCTCAATCAGCAGGTAACCCCACCCCCTCCCCCCCCCCCCCCCCAAAAAAAAAA
>MU682189.1:13860-43283 GCA_026770625.1 Nicotiana glauca | reverse complement strand
GAAGAAAAAGAGGAGGAAAAAAAGAAAACGTTAGTGACTCCAGCAGAAATCGCATGAATAGTTAACTAAACATAAAATCATAAATTACAAGGCATGCAATAATATCTACCAATAACTACCTAAGGGGGCACGATACAATACGCAAGACATCTACGGAGGGCCCTACCAAACCCCACCTAGCCCCGGGAATGAAGTACGAGAGTTCTAGAAGCTCTATCCTACAATCCTAATACTAGACCTCCAGACTTCCCTATCAAGGGGCCATGTCCTCGGAAATCCGCAATTTTGACATGTCCTGCCTAATCACCTCTCCCCAACAAAAATAAAAAATAAAAAATTGGAAGTTGATGATAACATGTCTGTTTGCTTCCGTGGTTTTTTGTGACTTACAGTGCTAAATTGCAGGTTTCTGCAACAAGAAAAGGTTTTAGAAACCAAATAAAGAACTTGTGGTGGAGAAAGGGGAAAGAAGATACACCAGAAAACCCAGCTGGTCCAACGTAAGTTTGCAAGCTCATCCTTTGTCTAGTTTGTTACGTGGTTCTGTTTTCATTTTTCTCTTTCACTACTAATCAAAGTTTGTGGTTGCCTTTCAAGGTATACTTTCAGCTCTATTGAATCACAGATAAGAGTTTTGGGTGATTACGCCTTCATGTTACATGATTATGAGCTTGCATTGTCCAACTATCGTCTACTTTCTACCGACTACAAGCTCGACAAAGCATGGAAACACTATGCTGGTGTTCAGGTAGTTCTTGAGATTATGTATTGAGCTTCTATTTACTAGGCAGCAGTGTACTTGTTGTAAGCTACTTTTCTGGATAATACAGGCTCTGGTACGATGCCCTTCATTTAATGAAATATGTGTCTTTTCTTGACTTGGTTTCCAAGGTGCAGTTGCCGGTCCATACTATTAGATGAGCAAAATAACTAGTGTCCAGTGAAACCTCGGTCCTTTTGTGTATTTTTGTCTGATTAGGAATTCTCTTGTAAGTTCTTATGTCTATTTGGCCTAAGGAGTTATGCAATTGGCATATTCTTGAATCATAGATACATATCTTTGAAAATATGAAGCATTGTGCCTTTATTGCACACTTTCACTAAATGCATTGGAATTGAGAAAATAGCTAAGTTGCTCAGACTCAGGTGCGGGTGTCCAACACGGATGTGGATCCAGAGGCTGGATCCTTCATGATATGAATTTTAAGATTCGGGGGGTATGGATAGGTGCGGGATTTGGCTAAAAATAATTGAAATATCTGAAAGTAGAGTTATAAAAATATGCCTAAATTATGAGACATTATAAGGAAAATTTACTTGGTGCTTGTAGAGTGCAGGAAAAGGACTACAAGTTCAATAACCATAAAGAATGAAGAACATTAACATTTGAACTAAGCTTTTAAGAAAACAGCGAAGCATTTTCTAATTGGAACTTGTAGCCCTTCTATGTTTCCAAAGGAGAATCCGAGAAGGAAATAAAAGGAAAGGACTGGCATAGAAATTTCTATATACAAGATATTCCATTTTCTTCAATTTCACCCTAGCTTTTATTTTGATTTCAGTAATCATTGTATCTGTCCCGAGTTCCACCGTCGATTTTGGTGAAAGTACCTAAAATCGATTGACCATATCTACTACGGATTCCACACCCACTCTCACGTCATGTCTACACGGGTGCGACACCAAAAAATAAGAGCCCGAGCAACTGGGAAAATAGTAAGTGCTAGCTGATGAGCTCATATGGGCAGTATATGTGCCTTCATTTAATCCTTTAGGTGCGTCAGGCAGCACTTTGTTTTTCATTTTATTTAAAATGATCTATGCTTGTTGTATCTCCAGTTGTTAATGTCTTAGCTGTTTCATTAGAAGAAATGCTGGGTGCTAAGTATTGGCAAAATGCAGAGACGGATCCAGGATTTAAAGTATATGGGTTCCTGTCATATTCTCAAATTAATATATAATAATAACTGGGTTCACAGATATATATTTATAAATATTTAGTAAATTTTTAATAGAAATACAAGGTCTACGCAAAAGTTATTGGGTTCCCGGGAACCCGGTAACTGGACTCTAGATCCGCCGCTGGCAAAATGTGCCACACAAATTATTAATGGTCTTCTTCCTTCACTGTCTTACTTTGAGATTTATGAATATTACTTGGAAAGAAATGTAACTTCTGTTTCATATAAAAAATCATTTTCACTATGTTAAAATTAATAGATCTTCTGAATTCTATTTTACATCCATAGCTCAATCATAAAGAATGATTTGATCATAATTTCTTAAACAATTTCTTAAAAACAAAATAATGGTTGCTGATGCAAATTAGCTTCCCTCCTCTATATTCCACATTTTTGCATGGGTGACTAATTTCTTATTTTCCACCATTTCATATATAGTTTTTAAGATCCACCCATGTAGACTGTGATTCTGCTCAGGACTTGTGCTTTCTTTGGATGCTCTAAGTAGTGTTTTCCTTCTAACGAAAATCATTGTCACAATTTACATCTAAGTTCTATGTCCTGTAAAATAAAGAATACTTGCTTTCTTATTACTCTTGTACAGGCTAAACATTAAATTCCATTTGGGTCTTGGTCATTTACATTGTTTGGCTAATTCCATTATAAATTGCTTGGATTTTGTTATTACTTTATTAAAAGATGAATAAAAATATGAACTACTGTCCACCGCCTTTGGTGGGTTAATGGTTGGAGCTTCAGATTGTTTGTTCTTAACTATTAAAACTGTAATAGTCTATCTTAACTATTGAAACTGCACTGGAGCATAATCTAACTCCAGTGCAGGCCCAAACCAACCTTTTATTATGATCACTATGCTAAACAGTTAGATGATTAAGATTGTCTGTTATTCTTTTCTTACTGGCGTATTCTTGATGTTTTCCTGTGGAGCTATGATTATTCATAGTGCCCCGAACTTTGAGAATATGTAAATGATAATTTGTTCACATAACTGGTTATTGTTTGCTCCGAAATTTCCTTATTTGTTTGTTTATGACTGAATGGGCTAAAGAAAATGGAGGAAAATTGTTTCCTCTTTGTCTGACACTTGAATAGTTAAATTTGGTCTCACAACAGTGATGTTACGTCTTTATCCTATGTGATTCCTTTTCAGATCCGACAAGTGAAATAAGATACTTTCCCTCGGCTTTGGGTAGATTTTGGAGAAATCTCCTTGATAATTTACTCACATCTATATTCCAACCTTGAGATTATCGTACCTCATATATGAATGTTTGGTATTTAAACCGTGTTACCCGGCCCATCCTTAATATGGGCTCAAAAGCATTTAATAATCTTTGAATAATGCACATTTCTTTTTTACTTTTTATTTTTAGCAATGAAATGTTTTAGTATTGTTAATTGTCCCACGTCGGTGGCTATTAGGATCCTTGGACTCCTTATACGGTCTTGGGAAATCCTCACCTCATGAGCTAGCTTTGGGGTTGAATTAGGCCCAAGGTCTATTTCTTTAACATGGTGTTAGAGCAGGACCCATCCGAATTCTCGTTTTCCAATGTTGGGCCTCGTATTGAATTGTCCACCCTCTAGATGTCCAACCCTGAGTTGTGAGTGTGAGGGGTCTGTGATTGTGAAGAGTCCCACATCAGTGCTTTAAGGGATGAGTTGTCACCTTAATATAGCTTGGGCAATCCTCACCTCATGAGCTAGTTTTTGGGGTTAGTTAGGTCCAAACTCCATTTCTTTAACATGGTATTAGAGCCAGGTCCACCCAATTCTTATATCACTCGATGTTGGGCCCCCATATTATCTTATCCACGTTCCAGTTTCCTGGTTTGGGCATGCAGGGGGTGTTAATTGACCCACATCGTTGGGTATTAGGGTCCTTGGTTTCCTTATATGGTCTTGGACAATCCTCTTCTCATGAGCTAGCTTTTGGGGTTGAGTTAGGCTCAAGGTTCATTTTTTTAACAAGTATTTCTCCTTATGTGTATCTTCTATTACTATCCTCAGATTTACCATTTTAGAATAAATACTATTATGCACCTTACCTATCCTTTTTAAATAACGAAAAGATAACATATTTACTCCGAACATATTTACTTCGGAAGTTCTTAGTAAATTTCTAACTTCATGTCTTGTGGCATTAATAAATGTGTTTTCTTATTTGGCTTTAAAACACTGCTTTCACAATCATTGGTGAAAGAAATATATGAGGAAATAGACCTTTACTCATTATGGGTTTGACGTGTGGGATTTGGATTAGGAAACGATTTGGTTTTGGTTGGTTTTGTTTTGATTTTGATCCTTGGGAACAACATGTGTTTGGATTTGGCTTGAAAGAATTTGTTTTTATGGTGGAAGAATTGGTTTCGTAAAATAGTCTTTCGCTGTTTTTTGTTTTCCAGAACTGTGTTTGCTTTAGAAAACAAAAATGCCTTCGAATAACAAATTGACCCTTCGTTTGTGCTCATAAAACAAGTTTGCTTATCTTATGATGCAAGCCAGATATGGTTGCCATAGGGCTGTCTTTTTTTTGGGGGGGTGGGGGGGGGGGATAAATAGAAATTTGTTGCGATTGTCATATTTGGTGCGGTGAAAGTGATTGGGGTAAAAAAATTAGCTATTTGCCATTTGCCTGTTATTTTACATGCAATCGTTCATGAATGTAGTTGCATATCCAATTTATTTTGGGATAAAGCCTACTTATCGGATAATGTGAAGGTTATCAAACATTTTGATAGAACAATGTTAAATACATTGTACTAGAGCTTAAGTATGTTATTGGTGGGGAGAACTTGAAATATCTTGGCATTTTGATGTGTTTTAAGATCGATCCAAATACTGCGTTTTCCATCATATAGTCTTCCTAGGAGGGGAGATCCAATAGACACGAGAAGCAATTTAACTTCTTGTTGACTCCTTTCTTTTGTTTTGATGCATATTGAATGAACTAGCTTCTTGACACGTGCAATGCACAAGTATTTCCTGTTATTTAATATGGAATTTTTTGTAAAAAGAGTATTAATATTATAATTAAAACAATACTTTGAGTAAATAATTATACTTGAAAGAATAAATTATAAGTTTGCGCTAACGATGGACGTACTGACACGCCACATCCAAGGGGAGGTGCCGTGGTGCATGTTATTTATAGATGATATTGTATTGATTGACGAGACGCGAGGCGGTGCGAATGCGAGGTTAGAGGTGTGGAGGCATACCCTAAAGTCTAAAGGTTTCAAGTTGAGCAGGACCAAGACAAAATACTTGGAGTGTAAGTTCAGTGGTGAGACTCAGGGAGGGGAAAGGAAGGGAAGGTGAGGCTGGACTCGAAGGTCATCCCTAAGAGAGGAAGTTTTAAGTACCTTGGGTCTATTATACAGGGGATGGGGAGATTGATGAAGATGTCACACGTCGTATTGGGACGGGATGTGTGAAATGGAGACTCGCTTCCGGTGTTTATGTGACAAGAAGGTGCCACCAAAACCTAAAGGTAAGTTCTACAGAGTGGTGGTTAGGCCGACTATGTTTTATGGGGCTGAGTCTTGGCCAATCAAGATCGCCCATGTCCAGAAAATGTAGGTAGTAGAGATGAGGATGTTGAGATGCGTGTGCGGACACACCAGGTTAGATAGGATATGAATAAGGTTATTCGCGACAAGGTGGGTGTGGCCCCTATTGAGGACAAAATGCAGGAAGTGAGGCTTAAGTGGTTTGGACGTGTGAGGAGGAGGAGCACAGATGCCCCGGTGAGGAGATGTGAGAGGTTGACATTGGAGGGCCTATTGAGAGGTAGAGGTAGGCCGAAGAAGAAGTGGGGAGAGATGATTAGGCAAGGCATGGCACAACTTCAATTGATCGAGGACATGACCCTTGATAGGAAGGTGTGGAGGTCGAGGATTAGGTGGTCTAGATTGTTCATACCGGTAGTATTAGTACGCGCTCTCACATTTTGTTGGTAGTAGGTTTCTGTGACTACCCGTCGTTTTTTCTTTCATTTTGGTCATCTTATTATCTTCTTGTTTTTATGTTGCTTTTACATGGCTTTTTGGTGCTGTCCCTTCTTGTCTATCTTTTCATTAATGTGGTGCTTATGCTTTTTTGAGCCGAGGGTCTATTGGAAACATCCTCTTCATCTTCACGAGGTAAAGGTAAGGTCTGCGTACACACTGCCCTCCCCTGACCCTACGGTGTGAGATAATTCATAATACTGGGTAGGGCTGTGCATAATTTGGTAAATACCGAATTACCGTACCGAAACCGAAAATTTTGGTATTTGGTATTCGATATTTTGGTATTCGGTATGGTATTTGGTTTAAATTTTAAAAAATATTGGTATTAGGTATGGTGTTTTAAAATGAAATACCGAAATACCGATACCGTATCGAAATAAATATTGTATTACACAATACACATATTGTTAATCAGAACATAAATATAAAAATCTAAAATTTTACTTTTCTTTGTTCTCTAAGTTCATCAATTAACTCTAAGCAAGTAACAAGACATTTTTATTGATCAAACTTATTCTTTTATGTACCATTTTCTCTCTCCGGGTTGATATTTGCTAGTTTTGGATAATCCTTTTGTTAACAAATATTTTTAGTTTTGCACTTTTGAGTACTTTAATTTAGAATATTACAGTCTATGACTCTATGCACTAGTTAGTATTCAAACCGAATAAACCGAGGTTACCAAACCGAATAAACCGAAACCGAAACCGAAAGGAGAAAAACCGAATCATACCGAATTTAATTAGGTACGGTATTGGTATTGCATTTTAAGAAACCGAATACTGAAAGTGATTGTCATATTTGGTGCGGTGATAGGGGGGGGGATAAATAGAAATTTGTTGCGATTGTCATATTTGGTGCGGTGAAAGTGATTGGGGTAAAAAAATTAGCTATTTGCCATTTGCCTGTTATTTTACATGCAATCGTTCATGAATGTAGTTGCATATCCAATTTATTTTGGGATAAAGCCTACTTATCGGATAATGTGAAGGTTATCAAACATTTTGATAGAACAATGTTAAATACATTGTACTAGAGCTTAAGTATGTTATTGGTGGGGAGAACTTGAAATATCTTGGCATTTTGATGTGTTTTAAGATCGATCCAAATACTGCGTTTTCCATCATATAGTCTTCCTAGGAGGGGAGATCCAATAGACACGAGAAGCAATTTAACTTCTTGTTGACTCCTTTCTTTTGTTTTGATGCATATTGAATGAACTAGCTTCTTGACACGTGCAATGCACAAGTATTTCCTGTTATTTAATATGGAATTTTTTGTAAAAAGAGTATTAATATTATAATTAAAACAATACTTTGAGTAAATAATTATACTTGAAAGAATAAATTATAAGTTTGCGCTAACGATGGACGTACTGACACGCCACATCCAAGGGGAGGTGCCGTGGTGCATGTTATTTATAGATGATATTGTATTGATTGACGAGACGCGAGGCGGTGCGAATGCGAGGTTAGAGGTGTGGAGGCATACCCTAAAGTCTAAAGGTTTCAAGTTGAGCAGGACCAAGACAAAATACTTGGAGTGTAAGTTCAGTGGTGAGACTCAGGGAGGGGAAAGGAAGGGAAGGTGAGGCTGGACTCGAAGGTCATCCCTAAGAGAGGAAGTTTTAAGTACCTTGGGTCTATTATACAGGGGATGGGGAGATTGATGAAGATGTCACACGTCGTATTGGGACGGGATGTGTGAAATGGAGACTCGCTTCCGGTGTTTATGTGACAAGAAGGTGCCACCAAAACCTAAAGGTAAGTTCTACAGAGTGGTGGTTAGGCCGACTATGTTTTATGGGGCTGAGTCTTGGCCAATCAAGATCGCCCATGTCCAGAAAATGTAGGTAGTAGAGATGAGGATGTTGAGATGCGTGTGCGGACACACCAGGTTAGATAGGATATGAATAAGGTTATTCGCGACAAGGTGGGTGTGGCCCCTATTGAGGACAAAATGCAGGAAGTGAGGCTTAAGTGGTTTGGACGTGTGAGGAGGAGGAGCACAGATGCCCCGGTGAGGAGATGTGAGAGGTTGACATTGGAGGGCCTATTGAGAGGTAGAGGTAGGCCGAAGAAGAAGTGGGGAGAGATGATTAGGCAAGGCATGGCACAACTTCAATTGATCGAGGACATGACCCTTGATAGGAAGGTGTGGAGGTCGAGGATTAGGTGGTCTAGATTGTTCATACCGGTAGTATTAGTACGCGCTCTCACATTTTGTTGGTAGTAGGTTTCTGTGACTACCCGTCGTTTTTTCTTTCATTTTGGTCATCTTATTATCTTCTTGTTTTTATGTTGCTTTTACATGGCTTTTTGGTGCTGTCCCTTCTTGTCTATCTTTTCATTAATGTGGTGCTTATGCTTTTTTGAGCCGAGGGTCTATTGGAAACATCCTCTTCATCTTCACGAGGTAAAGGTAAGGTCTGCGTACACACTGCCCTCCCCTGACCCTACGGTGTGAGATAATTCATAATACTGGGTAGGGCTGTGCATAATTTGGTAAATACCGAATTACCGTACCGAAACCGAAAATTTTGGTATTTGGTATTCGATATTTTGGTATTCGGTATGGTATTTGGTTTAAATTTTAAAAAATATTGGTATTAGGTATGGTGTTTTAAAATGAAATACCGAAATACCGATACCGTATCGAAATAAATATTGTATTACACAATACACATATTGTTAATCAGAACATAAATATAAAAATCTAAAATTTTACTTTTCTTTGTTCTCTAAGTTCATCAATTAACTCTAAGCAAGTAACAAGACATTTTTATTGATCAAACTTATTCTTTTATGTACCATTTTCTCTCTCCGGGTTGATATTTGCTAGTTTTGGATAATCCTTTTGTTAACAAATATTTTTAGTTTTGCACTTTTGAGTACTTTAATTTAGAATATTACAGTCTATGACTCTATGCACTAGTTAGTATTCAAACCGAATAAACCGAGGTTACCAAACCGAATAAACCGAAACCGAAACCGAAAGGAGAAAAACCGAATCATACCGAATTTAATTAGGTACGGTATTGGTATTGCATTTTAAGAAACCGAATACTGAAAGTGATTGTCATATTTGGTGCGGTGATAGGGGGGGGGATAAATAGAAATTTGTTGCGATTGTCATATTTGGTGCGGTGAAAGTGATTGGGGTAAAAAAATTAGCTATTTGCCATTTGCCTGTTATTTTACATGCAATCGTTCATGAATGTAGTTGCATATCCAATTTATTTTGGGATAAAGCCTACTTATCGGATAATGTGAAGGTTATCAAACATTTTGATAGAACAATGTTAAATACATTGTACTAGAGCTTAAGTATGTTATTGGTGGGGAGAACTTGAAATATCTTGGCATTTTGATGTGTTTTAAGATCGATCCAAATACTGCGTTTTCCATCATATAGTCTTCCTAGGAGGGGAGATCCAATAGACACGAGAAGCAATTTAACTTCTTGTTGACTCCTTTCTTTTGTTTTGATGCATATTGAATGAACTAGCTTCTTGACACGTGCAATGCACAAGTATTTCCTGTTATTTAATATGGAATTTTTTGTAAAAAGAGTATTAATATTATAATTAAAACAATACTTTGAGTAAATAATTATACTTGAAAGAATAAATTATAAGTTTGCGCTAACGATGGACGTACTGACACGCCACATCCAAGGGGAGGTGCCGTGGTGCATGTTATTTATAGATGATATTGTATTGATTGACGAGACGCGAGGCGGTGCGAATGCGAGGTTAGAGGTGTGGAGGCATACCCTAAAGTCTAAAGGTTTCAAGTTGAGCAGGACCAAGACAAAATACTTGGAGTGTAAGTTCAGTGGTGAGACTCAGGGAGGGGAAAGGAAGGGAAGGTGAGGCTGGACTCGAAGGTCATCCCTAAGAGAGGAAGTTTTAAGTACCTTGGGTCTATTATACAGGGGATGGGGAGATTGATGAAGATGTCACACGTCGTATTGGGACGGGATGTGTGAAATGGAGACTCGCTTCCGGTGTTTATGTGACAAGAAGGTGCCACCAAAACCTAAAGGTAAGTTCTACAGAGTGGTGGTTAGGCCGACTATGTTTTATGGGGCTGAGTCTTGGCCAATCAAGATCGCCCATGTCCAGAAAATGTAGGTAGTAGAGATGAGGATGTTGAGATGCGTGTGCGGACACACCAGGTTAGATAGGATATGAATAAGGTTATTCGCGACAAGGTGGGTGTGGCCCCTATTGAGGACAAAATGCAGGAAGTGAGGCTTAAGTGGTTTGGACGTGTGAGGAGGAGGAGCACAGATGCCCCGGTGAGGAGATGTGAGAGGTTGACATTGGAGGGCCTATTGAGAGGTAGAGGTAGGCCGAAGAAGAAGTGGGGAGAGATGATTAGGCAAGGCATGGCACAACTTCAGTTGATCGAGGACATGACCCTTGATAGGAAGGTGTGGAGGTCGAGGATTAGGTGGTCTAGATTGTTCATACCGGTAGTATTAGTACGCGCTCTCACATTTTGTTGGTAGTAGGTTTCTGTGACTACCCGTCGTTTTTTCTTTCATTTTGGTCATCTTATTATCTTCTTGTTTTTATGTTGCTTTTACATGGCTTTTTGGTGCTGTCCCTTCTTGTCTATCTTTTCATTAATGTGGTGCTTATGCTTTTTTGAGCCGAGGGTCTATTGGAAACATCCTCTTCATCTTCACGAGGTAAAGGTAAGGTCTGCGTACACACTGCCCTCCCCTGACCCTACGGTGTGAGATAATTCATAATACTGGGTAGGGCTGTGCATAATTTGGTAAATACCGAATTACCGTACCGAAACCGAAAATTTTGGTATTTGGTATTCGATATTTTGGTATTCGGTATGGTATTTGGTTTAAATTTTAAAAAATATTGGTATTAGGTATGGTGTTTTAAAATGAAATACCGAAATACCGATACCGTATCGAAATAAATATTGTATTACACAATACACATATTGTTAATCAGAACATAAATATAAAAATCTAAAATTTTACTTTTCTTTGTTCTCTAAGTTCATCAATTAACTCTAAGCAAGTAACAAGACATTTTTATTGATCAAACTTATTCTTTTATGTACCATTTTCTCTCTCCGGGTTGATATTTGCTAGTTTTGGATAATCCTTTTGTTAACAAATATTTTTAGTTTTGCACTTTTGAGTACTTTAATTTAGAATATTACAGTCTATGACTCTATGCACTAGTTAGTATTCAAACCGAATAAACCGAGGTTACCAAACCGAATAAACCGAAACCGAAACCGAAAGGAGAAAAACCGAATCATACCGAATTTAATTAGGTACGGTATTGGTATTGCATTTTAAGAAACCGAATACTGAAAATACCGAACCGAAATGTTTAAATACCGTACCGTACTGTACCGATCGACGAACACCCCTAATACTGGGTATGTTGTAATAAATTGTGGGATAATACTGGGTATGTTGTCGTTGTAATAAATTATAAGTTTTTTTTGAATGATCAATATGGATCGTCGCATCTTGACTTGTTTGTTCAAGGTCAAGATAACTGGATATTGTTTAGACCTACAAAAATATACAATTAAAGTTAAATATGGGGAGAAAAGACGTTTCTTTAGTAGTATCGTTTTCTACTTCGGTCACCGTCATAGTTTGCAGCTGTACATAATCAATTGAGTAGGTATCACTTTTTTTTTTTGAACAAGATAACATGTATATTATTAACAATGAAAGCAGTCCTTGCACAATCTTTGTGCTAAGAGGAACCTGAGTTACAGGACCCCAAAAAGAACAAAAAGTTAGTCTTGTGCTAGTTTCAGAGATCCCAAGATGTCAACTACTGAATCTACATCTTCTACTAGTGCTTCTTTGCACCAAAACTGAAACAAAAATTTAAAACTCATAATGATCTTTTGTTCAGAGTTGACCATACCTTCAAAGCATCTTAAGTTCCTCTCATTCCAAATTATCCACCAAATACATGGAGGGTCATGTTCCACCAAGTCTTGTTCCTGGGTAAGTTGACTGGATCATTTCAACATGCTAGCGTATCTGCAGTTGTCCTGGGCATTGCCCAGATTAATCCGTTCAAACTCATAAATAGCTGCCACAACTTGCTGGTTACTTTGCAGTGTAGAAACAAGTGACTATTTGTTTCCATCTCTCTCCCGCACGTAAAGCATCTAGAGCATAACTGTATTCCTCTTTTCACCAAACTATCATGTGTTAAGACAGTCTCCTTAACTACTAGCCATCAAAAACATGCCACTTTGAAAGGGATGTTCACCTTCAAAATGTTCTTCCAATACCAAGGCCCAGTATGATGTAATCCAGACCTGTTTGGCACCCTATAAGCTGACTTCACCTAGAAAACTTCGCTGCTGTTTCTTTCCCTCACTAGACTGTCCTCTTGTTCTGTAGTGCCTTTGAAACTTTCCAAAAGATTTTAAAGTTCAATGACTAGCAATTTCCCAATCATTTAGAAGTCTTCTGAATGTAAAATTTTGCCCCGTCTCTGCCGCTGTTGCTTGGGGCTGTTGCACTAAGTTGAACTAATCTGGAAAACTGTCTTTGGGAGGACCATTTCCGATCCAGTCATCATTCCAAAATAATAGCCTTGACGCCATTACCAACTTTTATGCTGACATTGCTTTTCAAAGCTAGCCATAAAGATCTTATAAATTTCCAAACACTTGCCCCATAACTGGTAGAAATTTTTCTTGTACACCAGAGACCCTCTGCCCCATGCTTCTCCTTAATTTCCTGTCAACAAAGAGCCTGTGCTTCCACTAGAAATCTCCATAGCCATTTCATTAGTAAACCTCTGTTGTGATGTATCAAATTTTTGATCCCTAATCCTCCATCCTTCTTGCTGTTTGTCAAGGTCTTCCAGTTCACTAAATGAGAACCCCTCTTCTCCCTATTTCCTGCCAAATAAACTTTCTCCTGAATTTATCAAGTCTTTTTTCTATATTCACTGGCAAAGGAAATAAAGACATCATATAAGTAGGAAGAGAATCTAAAACATTATTCACCAAGGTGACCCTTCCTCCTAATGATAGATAGTTATTTTTCTACTTCGAAAGCTTCTTTTCACACCTCTCCAGCACTCCACTCCAAATTTATTTTTCGCTCCTAAAGGTAAACCCAGGTAAGTGGTTGGTAACACCCCCACCACACAACCTAAAACTCCAGCTAGTCCCTGAATGTTGGGGACTTCATTCACCGAGTAAATCTGTGACTTTCTCCAATTTACATGCAAGCCTGAAACTGCTTCAAAGATAGATAGAATCATCCTCAAGTGTCTGATTTGTTCCTCATCAGCATCACAAAAAACTAGAGAATCATCTTCATATAACAAATGAGTGATTTCCAGGTTGCTGCTAACGTTGTTCAAAACCTTAAAACCTTTTATCCATCCTTCCTGGTTAGCCTTCATGATCAAACCTTTCAGACCTTCCATTGCAATGATGAATAGGAAAGGTGACAAAGGGTCACCTTGCCTTAATCCTCTTTCTGATGAAAAAAAATCCCTCTAGAGATCCATTTACTAGAATAGAGAACCTAACTGTGCTCCATTTAATACGGTCATAAGCCTTTTCAATCTCTAGTTTACACAAAATCCCAGGAATCTTGCCTTTGATGCTGGAATCAACACACTTATTAGCAATCAAAGCAGTATCCATAATCTGTCTACCTTTTATAAAGGTTATTTGTTGAGAATCTACCAGCTTGTGAATCACCATCTTCAATCTCTCTCTCAGTACCTTTGAGATGACGACTTATAGATCTTAATCCATTAACTTCTCAGCTCCAACTTTTTTAGGGATTAATGCTACATAGGTAGCATTGAAACTTTTTTCAAAATATTCTTGAGAATGAAAATTTTGAAAAGTTTTAACCAAATATGCTTTTACCACATACCAACAATGAGCGAAGAAACCCATGGTATACCCATCTGTGCTTTGTCTGGTGCACAAGCCTTGAGACCCTCTAAGATTTCATTTTCATCAAATTCTCTTTGTAACCATAATTTCTCTTCTTCATTAATTTTTGCGCAATCTTGGCATGCAAAATCAGGCCTCCAACCTTCCGGCTCAGTGTACGGCTGCTGGTAGAAATCCAGAATCTCCCTGTTAATCACATTCATATCACCAACTAAAGTCTCATTGATAATTAGCTTATCAATAGTATTGAACCTCTTGTTAGCATTAGCCACTCTCTGAAGAAATTTGGTATTTCTATCTCCCTGCTTTAACCATTGAACTCTAGATTTTTGCCTCCAAGATAACTCCTCGTTTTTAGCAATCTGTTCCAGTTCCATATGCAAACCGGCCTTCTCTAATAATTATCTTTGTCAAGGTCCCTGATTTCTTGTGCTAAATCGAGTTCCACGATCTTGTTCAAGCAATTTTTTTTCATAACCTTCAGACTGCCCCCTTGTGCTATGTTCCACTCTCTCAATTTGCCTTTAAGCAATCTGAGTTTCCTGGCGTATAAAGTCAGGTCTGCCCTGAATATTGAAGGAGGAGCACCAAATTGCTATTTTGTCATTGAATCCCTCTGTCCCTAACCATCAATTTTCAAACTTGAAATAGGACTTATTGCTTTCCCAGTCACCACATTGTAGAGATAAAGGAGTATGATCAGAGGCAACCTTAGGAAGAACAGATTGCTTGAAGCAGTAACCTCTCGCTTTGCATTACCTTAAAGGGTGATGCGAGGGCTTTCAATAACACTGCCTAAAATAGATATCAAATCAAATTTTGTGGTTACAATCTTTTCTTGATGCATCTTGCCCTTAACGTTTTTCTACTCATTCTTTTCATATTGCAGGAAATGATGGGACTGACCTACTTCATGTTGGATCAGTCGAGAAAGGATGGTGAATATTGCATGGAGAATGCATTTACCACATATTTAGTATGTACGCATCCCTCTTCTGTGTCAGTTATATCAACTATACTCTGGTCTGTCACTTTTACTTCAGTTGTCTTTTTAGTTTCTTCACCAGCAGCCACTGAAAAAAAGGAAAAAGGAAGAGAATGTATTTAATGATTTTTAATATTTCTGGGTATAAAAGTTAATTTTTGAAAATCAAGGAAAAGATGGTAGTATTCACTGCCACTAATTGTTTAGAAACCTATTTTTCATAGGGTCTGTGTGTTAGGCTCTTTAAGTGACGTAGCAAACTTCTGACAAAAGTTTTATTTGACTCTTTGTAGTTTATTTAGGTAATAATATTATGGATCAAGTGTTTTTCTATTATTGTTGCTGCTTCTTTTGTACTTTTTGGCTTATTATTGGCCTTATGTGATTGGTATAATATGATCTAAGGTTTTGTATGGTTTTGGTAGATCGATGACACATAATTTCTTTGCAGAAAATCGGATCATCAGGTCAGAGAAATGCTACACGTTGTGGTCTATGGTGGGTAGAGATGTTGAAGGCCAGAGATCAGTATAAGGAGGCTGCCAGTGTATACTTCCGTATCTCTGGTGAGGTAATGCCCAATTTTTTGACATTTTGGTGGATGACAATCTTTATTTCCTGTTCTGAAGAGGTTTATTCGTTAGGAACCCCTCCATTCAGCAGTAATGCTCGAGCAAGCATCCTATTGTTACTTGTTTTCCACTCCCCCCATGTTGCGCAAGTACGGGTTTCATCTTGTTCTTTCTGGGGACCTGTATAAAAAATGTGATCAGGTAATTGTTCTCTCCCAATCATGCATATAACTGCTTAAAATGCTGTGATCTTCTTGTTACCATTTTCAAAAAGTTGCTGTGATCTAGAGTATAACTAGTTCTTCTGTCTCCATTATCAGATAAAACATGCAATTCGAACATACAAAGGTGCTCTTTCTGTTTTTGAAGGAACTACATGGAGGCACATTAGAGACCATGTTCATTTCCACATAGGGAAGTAAGTTATTAACAACCTCCTTATTTTTGCAAAATCATACTTACATCGTAATAGTCCTGTCTAAAGACAAACTGCTCAGAAAAGCAGTTGATACCATTGTCCCCAGGGCTACTTGTTGATGTCCTTCATCCTCTAACTCTCTAATTGCCTTTGGTTATGGCATATCCTTGTACTAATCTAGCAAAAGATCTCCTCCCTCCACTGTTACTTGTTACAATCAGTAAAGATAGTTAAATAGCATTAGGGAAATAGGGGGCAATGTAATAAGGTTGTCATTTTATTCAGGTGGTATGTTTTCTTGGGGATCTTTGATGTTGCTGTTAAAAATATGTTGGAGGTTCTAGCTTGTGGTCATCAATCTAAGATGACACAGGAGTTATTCCTAAAGGATTTCTTTCAGATAATTCAGGTAAGCACTAGTTTTGCATCCTGATATTCTCCTGTTTCTTACAGCCTCTGTCTTACCGATGAACTCCCCACCTGGTTGGTTCCTGGAAAGATTGTCAACTTCAAAACAATGTTGTTAGTGCATTTGTTGATAAATATTATTCTATACAGTCAAACTGGTTATATATCACAGATCATTAGGTCACCAGTTAAAAGGTCATGGAGTTCTGGATTTACCGGTGTACTGGTTGCTTACTTTCCTTTTGGGAGATTAAATTACCGTGCACCTACTCTAATCTTTTGAACAATCAGGACTTAGAAACATAATTCAGATGAGATTTATATTTAACATCCAATGGAAGTTAGATGCTAGTGACTTTATATAGTAATTCACAGATCAGAAGGAAAAAAAAAAATCTTTGATTGCAGGATGCAATGCTTCTAGATTTAAAGTGAGCAGTTTAATTTAGCCCACTGTTGGCTTTAAAAAATGGTAATTGCTAAAGATAATTTGGTGTGCTAGTATTTATTAGCTTCAGCATTGCCAGAGACAATTTTCTTGACTTATGTTTTTAATTATCTAGATAAGTATCCACAATGTAGAGTTTTTCTTTCTCAGTTGGGATACATATCTTAATAATCTGATCATATTATTTAGGCAAGTATACCGAGAAAAATATTTGACTTGTGGAATAGTTCTCTTAATATAAAATTCATAGCTCTATATGGATTTTGACTTCAGTTAATCTTGGTTTTTAACAGCCATTTCTGTTTAATTTGAATTATTTATGGATTAGTCAACAAGTGTGTGAAACATGCACTGGTTGCTTTACAAGAGTTAACATATGTTCTGTTTTTTCTCTCATCTAGTTTTGTTGAGATTGGTTTTTTCCTCTCATCTAGTTTTGTTGCCTATTTTTAGTCACTATCATTCTTGATCCGAAAGCTAAGTTGTCCTTGTTCATTCTTTTATTTTGTAATATTCTGAAGCAAACAGGCAGAACATATGAGGTTCCAAAGCTTCAGTTACCGGTAATCAACATCCCTTCAGTCAAAGTGGTTTACGAGGATCATCGTACCTATGCATCCCAAGCAGCTGTAAGCTAATTAGAACTTTCTCTATCTTTTAGTTTTTTCTCTTTGTTTGTCGTTTCCTTTTCTTTCCGTTCTTTTGTTTTCTGGAATTTGTTAAATGCCCAAGGCCTTTTGACTTGTTACTTCATCAGGTTTAAATTATAGTCGGTGAGTGATGTAAATTTTTGCCGCTACTTAATCATGCTTGCCTAGCCTTCCTATTCAATGGTCTCTCTCATTACTGTTGCCTTTTGTCTGCCCTTGATTATGTGTTTACCCTTAGTTTCCAGCCAGTGATCCACTGTGTTCTTCCTCATATTCTTGCATTCATGTTACTGTCAGAGAATACAACAATAACAACAACAAACCCAGTGGGATCGCACAAGTGGAGTCTGGGGTAGGGTAATGTGTCCGCAGACCTTACCTCTACCCTGGGAGGATAGAGAGGCTAGAGAAACTGTTTCTGAAAGACCCTCGGCTCGAGAGGAAGGATAGAAACAAATAGATATCAACAATAAGGCCAGGAAAATGATACCAAAAATGTATGAACCGGACAAAATAGAAAGAAGAAAGCAATAGCAATAGCAATAGCAACAAGCAGTAACAACAATAAGGTACTAGAAAACCGAAGCAGAAGATAGTACGAAAACAACTCTAACACTATCATTCTAAGAACAACGACAAGGTACTAGCAGACTAGCCCTAATAAACCCGGAATGGACCAAAGAAACACACTATGACCTAATACCCTTCTACCCTAATCCTCGACCTCCGTACCCTCCTATCAAGGGACAAATCCTCGGTAAGCTAAAGTCACGCCATGTCCTGCCTGATCACCTCTTCCCAATACTTCTTAGGCCGCCCTCTACCTCTTCTCATACCCGCTAGAGCCAGCCGTTCACACCTCCTCATTGGGGCATCTAAGCTTTTCCTTCTCACTTGCCCGAACCATCTAAGCCTCACTTCTTGCATCTTAACCTCCATTGGGGCCACGCCCACCTTCTCCCGAATATCCTCATTCCTAATCCTATCCAACCTAGTGTGCCCGCACATCTATCGCAACATCTTATCTCAGCTACATTCATCTTCTGGATATGGGAGTTCTTGACTGGCCAACACTCTGCTAACCACTGCCTTGTAGAACTGACCTTTAAGTTTTGGTGGCACATTCTCATCACATAGGACATCAGATGCTAACCTCCATTTCATCCACCCCGCCCCTATATGGTGTGTGACATCCTCGTCAATCTCCCGTTCCCTTGGATAATTGACCCAAGATACAATCTAACCTCTCTATAACAACATCCCTATATAATGACCATTCACTATAAAAGCCAAGTTTTCTTCAGAATCGATTTTTTAAGTTATATTTTACCCTTCTATAACAGTTTTTTACCTGTACAGCAAAAATCATGTTTATAGAGAATGCTCTTTGTAAAATTACCCATCTTAACAGTCATATCGAATCTTTAAAGTTACTAATAGTTATTCTAAAAATATGCAAACAATCTTTTTCATTGCACAAAGTTTCTATTTTGCATAAGACTTAAGATTTGAAGATTTGCACATGATATCTTTTCCATTGGACAAATGCCAAAAAATATTTAGATAGAAGATTTAACTTTTAAGCTCTTAGATTGTCTTCAAGTGAAAGCTATTGGATACCTTTTTGCTGAAAATTTAGATACGAATCTTCACCAATTCAAGCGTTATATCGCTAGTAAGAGAATGAAATCTACGAAACAAGCTACAATTATAAAGTTATTCCATTAATCTTGAAAGAATTTATTTTTCGAAGTAGCTTTAAACATGTGCCTTAGAGTTTAAATCTTTATCATTTAGTTATGAATTTATTAGTAATATATTAGCCTTCTTCAATATTTAACTAGTGAAATACGCATATCTTTTGAGATTTTTAAATTTGAATAATTTTCTTATATTTTCTATGTAACATTAGAAAATAATAATAATTGATATTTGGATAATTTTTATTTATAGGGGCCAAAAAATATTTAAATGTCAAATGCTGTTATGGGTGTATAACAACCATTCACTATAAAAGCCAAAAAATATTGGAACATACGAGTCTGTTATAAAGAGGTCGACTGTACTTGACCTCTCTTGGGGATGACTTGCGAGTCAAGCCTCACGTCTATTTCCTCTTCCCCACTCTAAGTACTCTGTCTTCGTCCTGCTCAACTCGAAACCTTTAGACTCTAAGGCCTGTCTCCAAACCTCCAACTACTCGTTGACACCACCTCATGTGTCATCAATCAGTAGCGAATAACATACACCATGGCACCTCCCCTTGAATATGACGCGTTAGTGCATCCATTGCCAAAGCAAATAAGAATAGGCTGAGCGCAGATCCTTGGTGTAACCCCATCCCAACCGGAAAATGTTTCGAGTCTCCTCCCATTGTCCTCACCTGAGTCTTAGGTCCATATACATGTCCTTAATCACTTTAACGTATGCTACAAGAACACCTTTAGCTTCCAAGCATCTCCAAAGGACCTCCCCAGGGACCTTGTCTTTCTCTAGGTCAATAAACACTATATGCAAATTTTTTTTCCTATCCCTGTACTGTTTCACCAACCTCCTAACAAGATGGATGGCTTCTGTAGTCGTCGAACGTCCTGGCATGAAACCCAACTGATTCTCGAAAACAGACACAATCATCCTAACCCTCGCTTCCACCACCCTCTCCCAAACTTTCATAGTATGACCGAGCAACTTGATGCCCCTATAGTTGTTACAATTTTGGATTACCTTTGCTCTTGTACAATGGGATCATCGTACTCCACCTCCACTCCTCGGACATCTTTTTTGTCCTAAAAGTAACTTTAAATAGCCCAGTCAGCCACTTCAAGATAACCCTACCCGCATACCTTCAGAATTCAACCGAGATCTCATCTGACCCGGTCGCTCTGCCCCTGCTCATCTTACGCACAACCCCGCGACCTCCTCCAAACTAAAGCGCCTACAATACCTAAAATCACAACGACTCTTAGAGTGCTCCAAATCGCCCATCACAATGTTCCTATCCCCCTCGTCATTCAAGAGTTCATGGAAGTAAGTTTGCCACCTTCGCTTGATTTGTGCCGCTTCCATTAAAACACTTCTTTCCTCGTCTTTGATTCACCTCACTTGGTCCAAATCACGAGCCTTCCTTTCTTTCACCTTGGCCAGCCGAAACAATTTTTGTCCATGCCTTTGTCTCTCAATTCTTCATACAAATGAGCAAATGCTGCAGTTTTAGCCTCCGCGACCGCTAGTTTCACCTCCTTCTTTGCCTTCTTATACCCTTCTTTGTTGGTCCTCTTCTCCTTCTCGTCCGTGCTCTCTACAAGCTTCAAATATACCGCTTTATTAACTTGTACTTTCCTTTGGACCTCCTCATTCCACCACCAGTCCACCAATGTAACCCTTTGAGACCCCTAACACCTCTCTTGCAGCCTCCCAAATGCAGTTAGCCGTCCACGTCCACATACCACTCTTGTCCCCACTACTCCAAGCCCCTACAACCAGCATCTTCTCCTGCAACTCTTGAGCCTTGTCCTTAGTCAAGACTCACCAGTTGATCTTCAAACGACCCCACCCAACCTTCTTCTTCCTCATCATCATGATGTCCAAGTCCATTGCCAAAATCCTATGTTGGGTCGCGAGGTTCTCACTCGGGATAACCTTACAGTCAGTGCACAGACCTTTATCACACCTCCTAAGAAGGAGATAATCGATTTGGGTCTTGGCTGCCATACTCTGGAAGGTAACCAAGTGCTTATCCCTTTTCTGAAAGCTCGAGTTTGCTATCACCAAATCAAACGCCTTCTACTGGTAGAGAATACACTGAAAACATTTTTGCAAGTCTGGGCTAACGTTGCGGAGTACTGTTAATGTAATAAACTGTAACATTTTAATCTTGAAATCCTCTACCTAATTCTATATCTGCCCAGAGTTGATTAATTGTTTCTTCTGATGGTCACAGTTGCTGTCCTGATTTTTGTCACAAATCCTTTCTCCAAAAATTGTGCGCATGAATGATTTCATGTTTTAACTTGATTAGTTGGCAAACTTGTGATTTGTCTTTATATTCGACTTGCCTGTAACACTCTATAGTAGATTTTGTTGCCGATCTGCATCAGCTAATGTTCTTTTCCACTTTTTCAATTTGAAAAACATGAAAAATATATTATCCGTAGTATTATCCAAGATATGAAACGATCAAGCCTCTAGTTACTGAGGTAAGCTCGTAAAACATCATTTATTCTAAACCTGCTGTTGCTAATCGATAATAGCATCTAAGACGTATAAGCCCACAACATTATGTATCCGGGGAATATATTCTAATTTGGTTTAGGATATTCCTGTTGCTTACAATTGTTAAAGAAAATAAAATGTTTTGCCCCATGGAATATCTTTGTTTTCTAGTAATGCCGTGTCCCCGTATCCTCATTGGACGTGTTACTTTGTGTTCATCACTGCTTCTGCTTCTATGTATTCTTCGTGAAGATTGAGGAATCATTGCTCAACTCTTTGATAGTGTCCGTTTGATCAACATTGTGGGTTTCCTCTCTTTGGCTTTTGCTGTTGGCTATTACTTCGCGGGTGTGCTTTTTCCGCTGTATAATTTCTCAGTTAATTACTGTAAATCTTCTAGCCTCCAGAGTTGCCCAATTAACAACTCCAGAGGTGCATCTCATGAATGTTGTGAAAAAAACCTGCTTCTGAATCAATTATTCCACCTCGTAATGCTCAACACCATATTTTCAAATCCTTGACTCAATTACACACTTCTCTGGTCCTCACTTTTTTTTATTTGTCTTTATTGTTCAGTATTTTTATCTTTCCAACTCCACCCAGACTGTTGTCTGTTACTGATGTATATAGGGTTAATTGAAGTAATGAACAAAATCAAGTTATTGGACTTAATTTTGTATTTGCTTATATGTATTTATATATATTTTTAGTTCTTTAAAATTTCTGATACCATCTTTGTTGTTGTTCTTCCTCTGTTTTTTTGGGGGAACTTCAGATTCATGTAAAAGAAAGTCTGTGGCGATCGTTAGAGGAAGACATGATTCCAACATTGTCAAGTAAGAGTAATTGGCTGGAACTGCAATCTAAAATTTTGCCGAAGAAGTTTAAAGAATCAAATATTTGTGTAGCTGGAGGTAAGTGAGATCCTATTTCACTACTGATAAATTTGAATGTCTTACTCCTGTCTTTTGCTGATGAGCTTTTGTTAACCCATGGTTGAGTTTGTTGTGTCATTAAAAGAAAGGCTGCAAAATGCATCTAAAAGGCATAATTTCGTCAAATTGTCTGGAATTTATAAATGGGATCAAAATTGAACAGGAATTTCCAGATCAAATCTAATACCCTGAATTCCTTGACTGACTTATGATCTGTCTGATTTTTTCTTTTTATGGAATTTTCTTGTAAGGATGATAAAAAAAACATGTACAGAAGAAGAACAAGGAGGTGGAGGATTAGCAATAGGTATTCCATATGAATTAATTTGTTTATTGGAGGGTAGAACTCGTAGTTGCCATAATAGTAAGTTCAAGACAAGTCAGGGTGATTAGCAATAGCCTCAAATCTACGAATTTGATTTTCTCCAAGCAATACATACATTGGTTTTTTGCTTTTCTGCATTACCTTCTTGTTAATTTCCTAATTATCTGAGTTATCCTTGCTTCATTTTTGCAGAGGCGATTGGGTTAGCCATTGAATTCAAAAATCCACTCCAAATACCTGTTTCAGTCTCTGGTGTTACCCTAATTTGTGAACATTCTCCAGCAGTATCTGAACCTAGTAAGTAGAATAGGCAGTTTAATGCCATCTTCTTTCTACTTGTCAAAAAAGAAAAATGCTATCTTCTTTTTACAACTCCATGTCTGGCCCAAAATTCTCACCCTTTTCTTTTGGGAGTCAATTTATTGAATCTTGACCACAATCTTAACAACTTTATATTTCAAAAAGAAATAATTTTCCCCTGTAATAATTGTCATGTAGCTTTCAGATATCCAAATATTTTGTGCAATTTTTTTGTAGCAGTGGTCAAATTTTCCTTCAAAAAGCATAAATTTAAGAGTTTTGGGATGAAGAAATTTCTTATTTTCATTCCCTTCCACCCGACAATGAAATTAATAAGCTTTTTCAGTTTGTTCCTTCACAAATATTGTCTCCCTTAATTCGACTATTGCAATATCCCCAATTGCAGTAAGTTCTATTGGGAATGATGTAGATGCGAATAATTCAATTGGTGATCAAAATGGTGAGACATCAAACAAATCAGTCACTAGCGGGTAAGTATATAAAAACTTCCAGAGTTAGACTTTCCAGCTCGATTATGTATTTTTGGATGAGAATTTTATCCCCTTTACACATGCTTATCATGCTGCTCATGTTATTTGATGCTTCAGGTATTTTACTTCTGATACATCTTTATTTACATTATCGGAGGCTGACGTTGCCTTAGGAGAAGGTGAAACAGTACTGGTGAGTTTTTGCAAGTAATTGAACATGTCTATCGGGCTGCTTGTAGATTTCATTTTGTCTTTTTCTTGTCCTCCTTGTTCTACTTGGGAGGGGTGCTTAAGCTGTTATTGGTAAAGATGGCATAATCTTTTGTTTCTAGTGTAGTAACATAGGCATAATAAACATCCACCGTTTAGCAGTTGAGATTATTTATGAAAGACGAGCTTGTAAATTTGGGGGCTCAGCAAAATTCAAGTAGATGGAAGGAAGTGCTACATCTTCACTTTTGTATCCTTTCCTCCACTGTTGAAGCTCTCCATTACCTTTTACTTGGCTAATCAGTTAAATTGTCCAAAGCTTGGAGGTCCGAGGATTATGATTTCAGATGCAAATAGCACAAAATACTTTTCTATCTGATTTTTCAATTGAATTAGGGTTTACTATTTTGTTTTCTACTAACAAAACTTATCTCATCAATCTTTTTGCTTAAATCATAAACTAGACTTGTTGTTTGCTGGTCAAACAGACAAGGCATTAGCTACACACAGAGTACTTACTTTTCATTCTTATATTAAACTGCCAGTTCTATTTGCGTATTTTTAATGGTAAGGAAGCAGTAATTTGCTGTATGTTGATTGCCTCTTTCCTAACTCTCTCTCTCTCACTCTGTGTGTGTGTGTGTGTCTAGTACTTCTATATATCTAGTTTTATGATGCTTTAAGAACTGAGGATTTAGGTTTTTCTTCTGTAGATATTGGTTTAATCAGAATACGAGTAACATTGAAAAACACTAACCATTTTGTCCATGACTTGTCTGAAAGAATGAGTATTCAACTCAAAACCTTAAGGCAATAAGTGGAGTAACCCAAGGTCTTTATATACCCCCTCCAGCATGTGTAACTTCATTTCGGCATACACACGTAAACTTCCATGCGGACTTACATAAGTGAGAATGGACTAACCAAAAGTTGGCTATGATGCTGCAATAGAATTTGAGCATCCAACTCAAAACCTTTAGGAAAAGGAGGAAGTATCCCAAGACCCTTATAGATCTCTTTGGAAGCCCTTAAACAATCCATTTTGTACAACTATATAACTCGACACTCTAAGGTGTTTTATGGAAAATTACAGGTCTACCATGGTTTATTCCTTTTATGCTGAGGTTGCACCTGTTATGCTTAGCAGGATGCCTATAGTTTCTTTGGTGGCCATTGCTCCTTTGTTGGGAGGAAGGATCTGTACCTTCTTTTGCAAGTGAGTTGATAACTTTGACGTTCATTTTCTAGTAATGGTATTGTCCGTCTTGGGACACTTCAATGAAGAAACCATAGCAGAGGAGTTGTTTGATTTTCTGGAGGCATTAAAGGGAGGGAAAAGATAGAAACGTGTAAGAGAGCGGGGAAAGAAGGGCACAAATTTGAGATAGAGTTGGGGAAGCCGGAGAGTTATACTCTGTTTGCTCAACTGCTTGGAACTGAAGTCAATGAAAAAATGGGAGCGGCGGTTTCACTATTATAATTAGTTTTCTCTCTTTGAAGACACTTATTATGGGCTGACCCAAAGCCTTTGACCAGAGTCTTTTTTTTTTTTTAAACCCATCCCAAATTAGGAGGATCTATAGTGTTTCCACACTTCCCCTCCAGCGTGACTCGAACCCAGGACCTAACGGTCGTGGGTGGAAGTGCTTACCAACTGAGCAAGCCTCACTTCAACCAAAGTCTTTTAAATTTCAAAATCATTGTTAATTATGCAGTTAAATGTATAATATCATGTGTCTTTGCTAATATTTCCCAAAAAAAAAAGGACATTTCACCTTTCAATTGCACAAAAACGTTAACAGTTTGAAAGGTCTGCATTTATGCATTCAGCTGCGTCTTTTTTCATTTTCTTAAAACATTGGAAATGATCGTTTAGGAAGTGTCTGAGTTGATTGTGGGGGAGGGTGACTTTGATTGACCAAGGAAATTTATAAGAGGGCTAAAGAATCTTTAGATTGGAAAGCATTGTTGCTCGTTTTCCGAATTCGCAGTTGATGTCATGTCAATCTCCATTTCCTCAATAGACTTAGAGACATTCTCTGTCTCATTATGTTCTACAGGAATTGATAGAAAGTCGTCTTGCCTCTATCATTAGTTCGGCTAGGTCTCCCTAGCCTATAGGCTTATGTTCCGGAGTCGGTCTTTGGTAGAAACAAGCTCCCATACTCCCTAGTCCCTTCCACCCAAGCCTGTTAGAGTGGTATTTGCTCAAGTCAGGTGTTCCTCTCTTTCGAAAGGAGTCCGAGGAAAAACAGAAAAAAGAGCTGTGCTATTGATTTGAACCCTTTTTATCATTTTGTTTGAAGCGGGCCAAATGGAGACTTAAATGCCAAACAACAGGGAAAAGTTTCCAACCCTTTTGTTTGTGATATTCTATCTGTTGCGTAATTTTGGACCCATTTCACTATTTACACGCAGTTAGTTTGCTTTTCGGTCTTATATTGGATATAAGTTAATTTGTTGCTAAAAATAGATTAATTTGTTTCTTGAGAATAAACAATTAACTACAGCTCATTTCCGAACTATTTGGGGTTAAATTTTTTGACAATAATTTATATGTTCAGAAGCCATATGAAAAAAATTGTAGTTGTAAACTTTTCCTATTTGGAAATGACAACATGCAACAACAACAACCCATTATATTCCCACAAGTGGGGTCTGGGGAGGGTAATATGTAAGCAGACCTTACCCCTACCCCGAGGGGCAGAGAGGCTGTTTCCAGGAGACCCTCAGCTGAAGAAGGAAACAAGTGACAAAAACAAGTGACGATATATTAGTACTAGCAATAGACTCATAATAAATGACATAAAATAGACAACATAACATAAAGTAACATATACTAACAAATAACAACAATATAAGGAAATTAGGGAATACGAGAACGAGGGAAGTATACTATTATCTAGAATATAAAGCCCTGCATCAGTAGCTGATCTGTAACATCCTAAGCCTAACTCCTAACTGTCCAGTCTCACTCTAGCGCGTTGTAGAAATATTCCTAATTTCCCCTAACCTATAACCTTAATGCTCGACCTCCACAATCCCCTGTCAAGGGCCATGTCCTCAGTAATCCTAAGTCACGTCATGTCCTGCCTGATCACCTCTCCCCAATACTTCTTAGGTCTCCCTCTATCTCTTCTCGTGCCCACCACCACCAGTCGCTGACAACTTCTCACTGGTGCATCAGTGCTCCTCCTCTGAATGTGCCCGGACCATCTGAGTCTTGCTTCCCGCATCTTGTCCTCCATGGGCGCCACGCCCACCCTCTCTCGAATAAATTCATTCTTAATCTTATCCATCCTTGTATGCCCACACATCCACCTCAACATCCTCATCTCCGCTATTCGCATCTTCTGGATGTGTGCGTTCTTAACCGGCCAACACTCGGTCCCATACAACATGGCCGGTCTAACCACTGCTCTATAAAACTTACCTTTTAGTAACGATGACACTTTCTTGTCACACAGGACTCCCGTTGCTAACCTCCACTTCATCCACCCCACCCCTATACGGTGTGTGACATCCTCGTCGATCTCCCCGGTCCCCTAAATAACTGACCCAAGGTACTTGAAACTACCCCTCTAAGGGATGACTTGGGAGTCAAGCCTCACTTCCACTCCCGCGTCCGTCGGCTCTGGCCTAAATTTGCACTCGAGATATTCCGTCTTCGTCCTGCTCAACCTGAAACCTTTAGACTCAAGGGCCTGTCTCCAAACCTGAAATGACAACATGATATATTTGAAAATGTTGATCAAAGATCACTTCTTTGACTCCCTAAGTATAAAAAGTTGGAACTAAAATCGGACAAGGGGAGTAATAGGTGAACACAAATCTTGGTTTACATCTTGTATTAGAGGGAAAACAATTCCCCCCCTCCCCCACCCCCCGGACTTGCAGTAGTTTTAATTTAGATGTTCATGATCCAATTCTATAGAGCTGCGACGGGCGCGGTTGGCTAATCCACCAGGCGAACCCTGTATCTCATAACTACTGGAGTAGCTACCATCCACAATATTGGTAATAAAGCACTAACATAAACATAACATATACAACTCACGTTTCGATTTAAACCCAAGTATACCGACTAGTGAGTACATGTAGCAGTACACTAGATTTCGGTACGATCGAAGCGTTTGGAACAAAAACAGAATAGCTAACTCTAGTGCCCACGACAAAGAATTGGGGCTCACTGATACTAGAAGCACTAGCTGCCACTTGTTCGTATGTGGGTCTAAATCTGTGTGTAAAACACGAAAGTGAAGAGTAAGTCTACTGACCCAATGAGCAAGTTGATAAATGATCACTATAGTTAGGCTCAATAGAATTTGATCAATCCTATTTTCTGTCGTTAAGGTGGAAAACTGAACCAATATTCATCCTTGACTGTTGGGACAAGAATTTAAACATGCTTGTACTAGTCACAATCCGTAATGAAAGTAAATTTGTTCCACGTTACTCATTTCTGAATCTAAAACGAATATCATATTCATATTTTGGTGGATAATCACATCTCAAGAGTCAGAAACCATGAGCATCGGGGATTCTATTTCAGCATTCCGATCCCAACCCGATTGGCATCTGTAGGACGCACATCCATCTCACGTAGATTTACCCGATTGGCATCGGTAGGACGCACATCCATGAACATCGGGGATTCTATTTTAACACTAATGTATTATGCATCTGTATGTCGACGTAGGACATGACTAAACCATCTCAAACGACCTGCTCTCATTTTTATCCTCAATGTGTGCTGCTTGTACATTGGGGATTCTATTTTAACACTTGCGTATTAGTGCATCTGTAGGTCGACATAGGACATGACTAAACCATCTCAAGCGACCTGCTCTCATTTTAATCCTCAATGTGTGCTGCTTGTACCTCCTAGCTGATGTAGTCATTTTTAGTAATATGTAATCTTGTATGGACGCACATCCATCTTAGCATCCGCATCACTGCAACACTCATTTTGTGAATTGTGGATATGTTGGTTTTTAATGGCCATATGTTCACTACCATATAATATTGCCTATTTTATAGCTATTCTGCAGAACTTACCATTCACTTAAGTAGGCTCTATTACAAAACACCTAGGTAGCACTTCCCTATTTCAATCATCCAGTTTAATTCAGGGGTAACAAATGGGCTGATTGGGCTGGTCAAGATGCTCTAACTCATTAGATGGGTCATTGCCCAACCCTGCCCAAATTTCACTTGGGTTAAGATGGGCTGGGGTAAGATGATCTAAACAATGGGTTGTAATCCAACCCGCCCAAATTGACCCAAATCTTTGCAATATTCTCAACTTTTAAAGAAGCATATATAAAATATTCTCACATATATAATAATGATTTTTATTTTCATTTTTTGTAAATATCATTCTGGAATGGTTTATGATGTTGAATTATTTTTCTTTTTTCCTGTTGCTGCTAGTCTTATGTTTTGGAATAAATGTCAATTCTTGCCTAATGATTTCTTTCCTCAATTTGGATTTAGAACTTTATTGTTCTTTATCTTATAATACTAAACAAAGA